>CAUYSK010086710.1:0-31834 GCA_963575035.1 Avahi laniger | reverse complement strand
AGATATTAATAATAATTAGATCTACCAAAAATGAGGTCAGCTGCCTCATGAGACATGAGTTCCTGTCACTGACAAGTGTTGAACAGATATTGAGCCCCTAACCCATAACACATTTTCTTTATACATCATATTATATATTGTATCATATAACAATAATGGCAATAGCTGACGCTTATAAGCATTTCCTATGTCCTAGGTGCTCTTCAAGCATAATCCATTTAATCCTCAGGACAGCCTGCAGTCCCACTGTAAAGATGAAGAAAGTGAATCACAGAGGTTATCAGTATACCCTAAGTCATGTACATACTCGGTGGAGGAATCAGGCTTCAAGGCCTTCTCCTACCTCCTTACATCTGCTCTTGGGAAAACATTGTAGGAGATAAGCTTTATTCTCTATAATTTTCAGAGGAAAACAGAAAGGTGCTATAATAGATTCTTGGACTGGATGAACATTGAAGTCTGAAGGTATCTTATATATGGTTTGTAGAAGCTATAATCAAATATAGAGGAAGAAATTAGCCTAGACACATTCTTGAAGTCACCCGACTAGTTTTTGAGCCAAGATTTAGAACCCAAATTTTTAAATTTCCACTGCAATGCTCTTTCTACAGCATCATGCTGATTCTCTTGAGAAAGAACATGATGAAGAATGTCCCCCTACCCAGCAGCACAGAGGGGACCAGCCAAGGAGGCCAACTACTTTCCTCCTATGGGCCAACATCTGGGGCATCCGCAGTATTGTATGGATTGGAATGGATTGGAAGGCGATGCACTGGAAAACGCGGCAGCCCCCTGGAATGCAACACATGCTGCTGCCCAGGGGGAGGTGAGAGGCCAGCAGGTAGGAAGTAACTCTTCAAATACTTCGTTTGCACTCCAGTGCACTTTAGTGCATGCTGCCTGAGCTGCAAGGGGGTGCCAAGGTAAAACAGGGAGGGAGAAGAGGAATGGACGCTGACTAAATACAGACAGAGGGGGAAGAGAAGCCATGGAGGGGAGGAGGACTGAATTCTCACCAAATTACTATTATATGTGAAAATCTACTTCTAGAGCCCAACATCCTTCTGGCACCACCCTGGTATCATTTACATGTTCAGAGACTTAATTTCCTCGTCCTGCTAAAGGGTGATCCCAAGCTCACCCAGAGCTGAGTGAGAACTCTCATCACATGGCCCACCTCCCATCCGTGGGAGTGGACACTGATTACTCTGCCTGCTCAACATGCCTTTCCCTGGGAACAGCAGCCTTTTTTGCCTTAAGTGAGCCACCCACGTGGTTTGGGAGATGCTGTGCTTGACCCCTGGTTCTAGGGTTGGGCACCCTGATGAGGCTGGGCTAATAAAAAGACCATATTTCTCCATCTACTGTGATTACTTTCAGAGGAGGCATGTGAGCCACGCTGGACCCAGGAAAGCCCTCCTCAGGGCTGTGGCAGGACATCTTGGGAAAGAGGCATTCTATTTCTGCTTGGGTTTTCTAAGTTATAGGAAGAACATGCTGGAAGGCACTCTTGCCTTAACCTGAACAAAGTGTGTTTGAGGATGGAGCCAACACAGAGAAAAGCAAAACAGAGATCAGGAACATTGGAAAACTATAGCCAGCTGTGCCCAAAACTAGTTGCACTCCTGGACTTCCCAGTTTTGATGGCCTTTAAATGCCTGTTTTGCTTAATCCAGTTCGAGTTGGGGATCTATCACTTGCAATACTATGACTCCTGATATTTTACTTTTCCACTATTAAATCCTGCAGGGGGTAGGGAGGGTCAGAAAATGGAGGCTCCCTGGAATAGCTTTAGGGTCTTCTAATCCTTCCTAATCCTCACCATCAAGTGTCTCAGAGCCTCCACTGTTCTTATAGTGTCAGGACTTGAGAAAGTCTTCTGAAACAGTCTTCTAACTACACATGCATTTGTAATTAAGTTATCTCAAACAGATGAGTCTCTGCTATTTTCTTTTTTGTTATTAAATCACGTTCAAAGAGGACTATTTCTAAGATCATCAGAGCCAGGCACCATGAGGTGTTTGAATGCAGTGATTATATGTTAACCTTGTAGCCAAGGAGCTTATGCAGAGAAAAATCCTAAAAGATTAAGCCATTATGAAAACTAGACACAATTCCTGTAGATTTTCACATAGGATGTTGAGTTAGGCAGGGTGTGTGCATGAGAAAGACAGAACATTCTCTTGGTTGGTGTTAACTTGGGAAGAGTTTTGAACTATGTCTTAAGGGAGGGGAGGGACACTGTGACAAATGGAGGGTGGGGCAAAAGTGGGTGTGAGAGGAGAGCAGGCGAAGCAAAATGTGGAACATTTTCTGAACTAGAGGATTTGTGGTCTAGGGAGTCCTTTCTCCACCAACCCTAAGTCTCATAATTCCAAGTTTCCTACTCACCTCAATAGAGAAGAACCATAACGCAAAGTAGAGTCAAGACTCATTCCAACAGTTAAAGAGCCCAAGCATGAAATTAACAGCATCTGAAAAGCAGCAGCCGTTCTCAGGAAAGGAACTGGCAAGGCGGCCAAGTGACACTAACCAAGTCATCCAAGAAGTCTCTGCTGACTCTTTGTCCTAACAGCACTGAGGTTTTCCTGGAGCCCCTCAGCACATGTGGTGTGTGAACAGGGTGTGTTGTATTTTATTTTATTTCCTTAATTAAAGCAAATTCTAACCTCAAAAGAACACAGGGTACACCCTCAGTGGCTCAGACACAATGGGCTTGGAACACTGGAGAAAGTTTTTCCATAGCTCACATGTCATGATGAGCCCTACTTCCATGAGAAGCAAGGGTCCAGTCTGGGAGGATCTGTAGTGCCCTGTGGTGAGCATGTGGCCTTAAAAAGGACTTTGACTTTGCCCAGAGCAGCAGCTGGCATCCTGCTTTGTAAGGAGGGGCTGCTGACCCAGTGAACTGGCAGAGGGGCTTTCCTCCTCTTTCAAGACCTTATGTGTCCAATGAAACTACCTGGTCCCCACACTGCCCACCCAGAAGAAAGACCACTGCATCTGCATCAGGAAGAAATAGCCCAAATCACATCCAGACTCCCCGGACCATTTGCCCACACAGTGATAAACATCTGATCAACACTGGAAAAGTCCCCTTATTCCAGAGACAATGTCTTACTCACCTACAATGTGTACCCTGCTCAAGATCCTAGAGATTTTAAAGCAAATTTTTATAAATGAAGTGCAGTTAACTGATCAGCTAGTCTTAACCAAACTTTCAATTGAATACATAAAATATTTGATTAACCGAAATTCTTCAGTTATATCCAAATTTTTGGCAGTATGTATAAAAGTGATAATTCATTTTACTTCCACCCCATTTTGTCATACTTTCTACCCATCATAACAATCATATGTAATTTAAGCTGGATTGAAACTGTATAATTGTGCTGTTCAGACTTTCTGATGAAAACTTTTCTCTGATGATGTCAACAATGGGCTACATTAAATGGGTGTAGAAAGCAGAGGAATAGGATAGTTTATTTAATTAACAGTGTAGGAAATAATTGATTATATGGAGAAAAAGGATTTAGCTTCTTACCTTACACCATATGCCAAAATAAGTTTCCATAGATTCGAGAGAAAAATAGATGACTATTGTAGGTGAAATTACCTAATTGGGAGTGGGAAAGGTGCTTTAAAAGTATAAAAGCATTGTCTTTTTTTTTTTTTTACAATAAAAGGATTGATAAATATGACCATTTAAAGTGTTGATGTCTATAAATTAAAAATAACTTATGCACAAAATTAAAAGGAAAGTCACAAACTGGAAAAAATATTTGTAAGAAAGGATTACCAACATGTGACAAGAGAGAGTGAACATACGTAAGTGTAAAGACCTTTACAAATCATGAAGACAAAAACCATTCAAGAAAATTGGGCAAAAGAGGCAAACAGTCAATGCATAAGAGAGGAAATAAAAGTTGCCAATCAACGTATGGGGGAAAAAGTTCAACATCATTTATAATTACAAAGCAGCAAACTGAAATAACAATGAGAGCTTTTTATGCTATAAAATAGGCCCTCTCATATGTGGCGGTGAGCATAAAAATTAGTGTATGCTTTCTAGATGTTAATTTGACAGATGCTTCAAATGGCCTTAAAATGTGAATGCACTTGACCCAGCAGAGCTATGTGAGATGGAGCACACTGCTACTAAGGAGGTCACTGAGCAGGGATGAGGTTAAGCAGTCACAGGGCCTGCTGGCTGTGCAAGCACTACACCTCATGCCCTGCAGGACAAGTTTGCTGTCCCAAAACATTAGCATTCTCAAACTCAGCTGGCAGTGCCTTTCTGTACTTGACGCTACAGGTCAGAAAGAAGCTGGAATTAGACCGATTTTGAGATTTGGCTTGTAGAAGCCTGGAGAAGCCCTGCAGACCTTCTGCCTTGCCCCTTTCATTTGAATGATAAGCAAAGCGTGTGGAGTGTGAGAAACTACTTGCCTGGTGACTTGCAGTGGCTTCATAGCAGAGTGAGGACTCCTGTCCCAGCCTCCTACGTCCTAACCCAGGCTCCTACCACTGTTCAACACTGTATGTTCCATTTCAGCTAGTCAACCTTCCGAAGAATGTGTTTTGTGGTTTATCATCTGGTTTTCATTAATAGCCAGCTGTGGCCAGGCGCAGTAGCTCAAGCCTGTGATCCCAGCATTTTGGGAGGCCAAGGTGGGAGGATCATGTTAGACCAGGGGTTCAAGACCAGCCTGAGCAACATAGTGAGACCTCTAGGAAAAATAAGAAAAATTAGCCAGGTGTGGTGGTGTACAACTCTGCTCAGGAGGCTGAGGCAAGAGGATCACTTGAGCCCAGAAGTTTGAGGCTATAGTGAGCTATGAGTGCACTACTGCACTCCAGCCTGGACGACAGAGTGAGACCCTATCTCAAAAAAAAAAAAAACAATCAGTTTGGTCCTTTGTAATGATCTGTCATATTGTCCATGGCTGTGTTTTTGGCCCCAGGCATTTCTGGTGTGATAAAACAGGTGGAGTCCTGACCAGCAGTGGTCCGGAGTTGCCACTGCAGAGCAGCGTGTGCTTGGGAAGGTCTTCTCCCCACTCCAGGAGCTGGTTTTCACCTGTACAAAATAAGAAGTTCAAAGTAACAATTTCGAATATGCCTTTCAAATCTTTCTTTTTAACTTAAGTATTTTCTGAAAGTCCTAACTATTAAAAACAACACATAAATCATGCATGTAGGCTTCATAAAACAGAAAGATTCCAAAGCCATTGTTCAAGAGTAGATTAGGAAGCTAAATCAAAGACAAAAACTGAAGTTTAATAGATTTTTCTTCAGCTGAAGAGGGTTCAACTTAAAACCCCTAAACTCTGTTGCAGGGATAGCTGACTTATTTGATTACACCTGGCAGCAGTGATAAAGTAAGACAGTAACATACCTTAAACCAGCTTTGTTCAATAGAAATGTAATATGAGCTGCATTTATAATTTTTGATGTTCTTGTAGCCACATAAAAAGTAAAAAGAAACAGACGAAATTCATTTTAATAATATATTTTATTTCACCCAATATATTCAAAATATTATCATTTCAGCATGTAACCAATATAAAAAATTATTAAGGAAATATTTTACATTCTTTTTTTGTTACTAATCTTCAAAATCTGGTATGGTTTTATAGTCAGAGCACATCTCCATTCAAATGCTAAATCCTTTCAGAAATACTTGATTTATGTTTAGATCTCATAAAACTTATGATTAAAATATGATCAAGTTGTTTCAAACATGCTTAGAAGTTCTCCAAAAACTGAACTGCATGTCAGTTTCCAAATTACATTAAAAATTCAGTCCTCAGTTGCATTCGTCACATTTCAAGTGCTCCATGGCCAGATGTTGCTGATGCTACCATATGAGACAGCCTTAGACAGAGTCCTGTGATGATCTCTGAGTCATTTGACAGCCACCCATGTCCATTCTTAGAATATTCAGTTCTTCATCCCAAAGCACCACATTATTTTAGCTTAGAGAGTTTGGGGAAAGGTCATCAGAGTAGGAAAGAATAATCAATTAAATGATGAGTTTAAAGGAGATTCCTCGAGGTGGAGGTTGGATGGGATGGAGTGGGAGCTATTGTGAAGAAGGGATGAGGGTTGCATGGTTTGGGGAAAATCTATTGTCACATCTTCAGAATAAACATAGATATAGAATATTTGATAATCATAACATTCCCGAAGGCCCAGCTTTCTGTGTCTAACCCATAAATGTTTATATCCTTTATCTATAGGCAATATGCACTACCATGATATGCCCTTACTTCTAAAAAATTTTAATTTAAGAAAATCTAATCTTTGAAAAGAAAAATGATTTCTGCCACTCTGAAAGGACTTTGCAATGAGATCAGCTAGAGGGTTTCTTTCAATACCCAGTCCTCCTGTTATATGTAGACTGAGATTAGATTAACGAGGGAAAAAAAAATATTGACGCCCAACTTTTCAAGAACACACCTTCCGCCAAAAGCAAAGGGCACCTGTTGTTGATCTTATCTTTTGAATCTGGATTTCAAAAGTTGTTTTCATAGCCAAGGCTTTGCTTATAGAATGGTTCCACCCAGTGCTCTTGGGCTTAAGACTGTGGAGATGCTGAGTGAAGGCGTGATTACTTAAAAGTATTGTGCCTTGGGCCTCAGTGTCTGAACAATTACCTTAATTCTCTACTCTCTAGACTCATGTCAACATTCACAGGTATATATTCTGCCAAAGAAATAATTTCATTTACCGAATGTTGACATTGTGTTATTTTGACCTAAGCCTTCTATGTATACTGAAACTCTCCAACCCTATAGAATTTTGTGTTTGAATTCTAAGTCTATTATTTGTCTGTACGTTTCCTTTACATTCATCCACATCCAGGCCATCTATTGCTATAAACCTGAGAAGGTCAAGGATTAGCTGGAATTGGCTCACTTCGAACCCCTGGCACTGGACTACATGTAAGAGGACCTTAAGAAAGGCTTCTCCATGGAATGGGAGCGTGACAGGGAAAGTACCTAAAAGAAGGTATGGCAGAACAGAACATCATTTGTTAAATATTAAGAAAAGAAGTTGAAGGAAACCAGGAGAAGGGCCAAAAAATCCAGAGGACAGCATTTGGGAAAGCAGGATGGACAGGTGCTTCCTGATCTATCCTGCATCTTCAGTTGTCTTCAGGTGAAGGTCTTCGGTCCCAGGTCAACCAAAGAATAGGGGCAAAGCCAGGAGTGGTGGGCAAGGTAGATGTGCCAGGTAGGAAGTAAGACCAGAGATGAAATTAACTTACCCACCGCTCACTCCCTTAGGCGAATATTCAGTCCTTTAGCCCAAAGTACAAGATAATTCAGACAGATGTTGCTAGAGGTAAGTTGTAAGACACAAGCGATTTAGGAAGCAAGATGTCCAATGATTTCCAAACATGGATACTGCATATTTTCACAATCCCTACAATGTAACCAGGAAAAGCAGTAAGTGTTATTATAGGGGACTGAGGACTCTTTCTACTAAACTCACAGAAGGGGGTGAGTTATGGCGCAGCAGGTGCCAAGAGCAGGGGACCCATAGCTCCAAATCCCACTCCCCACCGCACCCCGTAAGCCTTTGGCAGGCCTCCCTGCATAGACAGCGGAGGAAGAATAAAATGGCCAGACCGGGGTTGGGTCTCAGTAACGGCAGGTGGTTGCTAATCACGGTAGAGGTGGAGGAAGAATGAAAAGTGGTTTGATGGCTGTCTCCCAGTCAAGATAGAGTTTCCACAGGCGGAAGTTCGCACTGTCTATTAGTACAGGCAGCTATACAACAAGAAATGACATTCATTATAACAAGAAGAAAGCGGGGTTAGACAGGCAGTTTGGGAAAAAGAAAGACAATTTACCTGGGAATGAAAAGCCCCATTTTCAGCCTTGGCCATGCCACAGACCAGTTCTGCGGCCTTCAGTAAGTCATTTCTGCTCTTGACTTCCATAGCCTCAGCCATAATGTATATTTTCCACTTTTTAGAATCATGGGATTTTAGAGATATTTATTTTACCTATCAGACCTTAATATAACACCTAAAATGGAAAGGCTTCGTTTTAGGCATTCTGCAAATATCAGCTCCATTAATCTTCATAACAACTTTATGGGACAGGTAGTATTAATATAATTATCCTCTTCTTACAGGTGAAAAAGCTGAAGCACAGAGAGGTTTAGAAACTCATCTGAGGTCACTCAGCCAGTAAGTAGCAGAGCCAGAATTCAAGCCGAGTGTGGCTCCAAGGCCTGTGCTCTCACCAGCGCACCACTATGCCTGGTTCTCAGGAGAAAAGATTGCTCAGGGACACACACTCTGTGAAGGTTCCAGTGAAGGCCCAGCTCAGGGATCATCTCAGAGGGCCAAACGCTCCAAGCCCTTTCAGAGTGTTTCTAGAGGCAGAGTTCAAGGCACAGAATATAGAGTTTCTCAGAATGTCCTCCAAGGACCACCTCCACCAGAAGCACCTGCAGAGTGTCTTAAAAATGCAGGTTCCCAGGTGAAGTGTAGACTACTGAGTCACTCTCTCTGAGGGGCGAGGCTTAGGGCTCTTCGTTTAGACAGAGCCCCTGGGGACCTTGGTGTTTACATGAGTGTGAGAAGCATGGATGTGATGTGGTGTCTGAGAGGAAAGCAGAATTCACCTGCACCCAAAGAGTGAACCCAAAGCCTTGCTTCTCCCCCAAAAGCACCCTGCGGAAACGTCGAGTGTTGAACTTGACTTGCGATATTGGACAGTCTGGGGAATAGAAAGGACAGCGCATGGCAAGGTGGGTGCTCCAGAGAGCGCAGGTCAGATGGGCCCCGAACCCGGAGAAAACCCTTCAGTCAGGGCCATGGTGCGGAGGGCCAGGCGTGTACCGCGTGTGTGCTGTGTCACAAAGGGGACTCGGGCGATAAAGTCGCTGTGAACGTCACAGCAGCTGGCTGGGTGTGCTGGTCTAAAATCCCACCCAAGGAGTGAAAACAGAGAGAGTTCCAAATCGAAGGAGTCCATCTCCAGGAGAGAACAACTCTCCTCCTTCCCAGATATTTTTACTCTCTCCAGAAGCTACTGGTTGATACTTACTAAAAAAAAAAAATCAGTAAGAAGATTCCGTTTGAAGTCTGATCTGCCTGGAGTCATTTCCTAACAGCCTGGCTATCCGCCTCATGCCGTAAGAACAAGGGGGCTTCACGCCCCGGGGCAGGGAATAGAGGTTTTTATTTTTACTCCAAATGGGAATCCCTGGTGCTAATTTAAGTTCTAACGATGATTGTAGGATCCCAGCAAATCACTCCGCCATTCTAGGCCATTGGTTCTCCATATGTAAAATGAAAGCTCCTCTGGATTAAGGGGATCTAAGCTGGGTGAGCCTCCAACAGGAATAAAACTGTCCCATATGGGAGGAATCAATTCCACAGGTATTTCCTGAGTTCCAACTATGGCAAAGAGGTACCTGCACTAGGCTTACCCAGAGACGCTGAGGGAGGTGAGGCCACAAAAACGGTGTGGGCCCTTCAGATGTCAGATGTGCTCCTTTCTTCCATGTTTCAGAGCAATTTCCTCCAGAACTTTGAGAGGAGAAGGTGATGCTAATGGCAACGACTTTCATTCTTATTGGAGCAGAAGTAAAATCAGGTCCCATAGAGCTCCGAGTGCCAGAACTCTCGAAGAAAGATTTCCTGGGATTCTCAACCTCCACACACAAGCCCCGACGGGGGACAGATCACAGACCCACGGCAGGTTCTGAGGCACCTATGGATGCCTAGGAAACCCATGGAGTGTCGGGTCAGGCCTGAGAAACAGAAAGCAAAGCTTCGTGGAAACTCACATTGTTTAGTCTATTGCTAAGCTTCCTAGCCACATGCAGCAGAGGTTAAGGGAAACAAGTTATGCAAATGAGGGAAAGGAAAACACATTTCACATGGGAAAATGGCAGCCCAAGAATGAAATACACTCTTTATTCCAGGCCCCCTTGTCCAAAATGCCAGGGCGAGGGGACAAACACATTTATCCCACCACCTGTCCACAGGCCTCACCTGCCAGAACATCCTCCACTGCCTTTGGCTTCGGGGCTTAAAGGGAAGCAGGAAAGGGGTTTTGACTCAAGCTGTAGGATGCTGTCTCTGAGTCATTGCCTTAATCCTTGAGTTTTAAGATAGTTCTCCACTGGCAGGTTGAGATAGCACCAGAGAAGCAACTTCATTTGCCAAATATTTATGTTGTCAAACATTGACTGTGCCCTTTCTTGATACACTAGACTTCCTTTTCTTGGAGGGTAGTGTCTGAAAGGAAAACAAGATTGTATGGAATCTTGAGAGCCTCTGAATATCTCCTAATGCCCCCTCCCACCTCTTTGCATACCCCCACCCCCTTCACTCCCCTCTCTGGCACACAGGCCGGGATTTCTCTCTATGGGGGGGGCGCTTTTCCTCCTAGCCCCTCTTCTAGAAGCAGTGATGACTCTGTGGACACCCGGGTGGACCCATTTCACTCTCCATCCCAAATCTGGGCCAGCTCCCGAGGGTCTTCTGCGTGGTCTGCATTGCGGGACAGCCCAATCTTAGTGCAAAAGTGGAAGCTGTGTTCTTGCAGAGCTCTGTGGGGGTCCTGGAGAACTCCCTGCCCTTTAGAGGGTGAGGCTGAGAAAGCCTTTCTCAAAAGTGGACTAAGAATAGCCAGGAGGGCAGGCCTGGAGCTTCAAAGGACAAGGAAAACATTGATGGAAAGGGCAAAAATGTAAATGAAAGGAAAAAAGAGGCATTTTCAAAAATATATGCCAGTCAAGGAAAAGAGAGAGGTTGACCTTTCTGTCCACTTTTTCTCCTGAAAAAAAGGAGAGTGTGGAGTTTTACACATCTGTGCTCTGGGAAATTTGTCTTCAGGACAGCAGAGAGTTAAGCAACTGCCCAATGCACATGGCTAATCTGTACGCTTTAAGCCTAAATCGACCACCTAACCCATTAGTCAATATAAACCACTTTGTTCCACAATAGCTGGACGTAGAACTGAATCACCAGGGTAGCAGTTATAGGCATCTAAATCTTTCCTTGCATCTGAGCAGTTACCATCATAGACTTGTACCATCACGCATGTTACCTCCACTCTTGGCATCTGAGTACAGCCGAAGACTCCCCGTCCGTCAACTACACAGCTGGACCGCCACTGGCAGCCTCTAGTTTTTACCTGTGGAACCCCATAATCAAATATGACTTCCAGGAAATCCTGGCTGAGCCAGAAAAGGGTTTGTTGACATACATCTGGTGAAGAGAGCTCAACATTTTTCACCAAGTCACGACAGCACCCATCAGTGGATCTGCATTACATGCGTCGTGCAGGGCCCTAAGAAATAACCCTGAGTGGAAAAAAGGAAACATTTTTTAAAATGAAATTGATAAATAAGACAACAAGGAGCAAAACCCAGAGATGCTTAAATGAGAAGATGCGGAGGCCGATGAAAGTCTAAAGACAGGTTTACCCAGACAGCTGTGGCTGCTGCCTGGAAGCGAGAGCCTGGATTCAACACCCTCCCAAGGTCCCTTCCTATCCTCGGATTTCAGCACTCTGATTAATTTTCCAGAAGAGAAGTGATAGGGAGAGAATAACTGGGAAGCATTCATGAAGAAGGGTGGTAGAGAAAGTGAGAAGGAAAAATAGCAATAAAACATTTCCTAATCCGACAAGAAGCACACGTGTTGGGGTGTGGTGGGGAAGGAGAGAACCTGTCATCTGAGTGTTGAGCAAAGATTCAAGGTCATTGCTGGATTCGTCCAAGCAACCTCTCTCGGCACTTGTTGGCCCATGGCAGATTGGGGCCTTTGGGTTTTGGCAAAGACAAGAAAATCAGGAATTTAGCAAAAAACCTTTCCAGCTTCTGGGAAAAAGAGGACATGAAGAAGCCTGAATTTCTTGGAGTGACTGCCAAGGGCGAGGCTGATGAAGGAAAGAGAAAGGAGAAGACCCAAGAGAAGCTGCCTGTGAAAAGCAGGCGTCACCGCAGCTCAGGGGCCGTGCGGGCTGCAGCCGTGCAGAGCATCGAGTGCACACTGTGGGAAGAACAACCTTGCCCAGGAGCACCAGCACTCAACCTGGCTGAGACCCATCTGTTCCAATAGACACTGGACACCGGGGCCCCAGCAGCTTTCAATTTCACTAGGGACCCCAGGAGCCAGCCAGATAATAGGCCCTGCAGGCTGAGGGAGCAAGGGTACGAATCCTGATGGAAAAGCAGCCCCACCACACTGTCCAGGAGCCTGGACAGCTTCAGCACTGACTGTAATCGTTCCAAACCTTCCAGGACCTTTGTCCATGAGAAAACGAGAGAAATCCTTATTTCAAAGGCAACAGGAAGTGATTTGCAAACTCACTTGCACAGCACAACTACATTTTGGTTCTATATCATTTTTTGTGTTTTAAACAGAACTCCAGTCTATAAAATAAGCCAAAGGAAAACTCATGGGAGCAAAGCCTGGGGTACTAAGAACCAGTCCACTTTCTTCCAACTTCCTCACACACACACACACACACACACACACACACACACACACACTCACGTGAGCCCTGGGCCACTCTGGACACAGTTTGAGAACCGCAGAATGGAGTTAGACAAGCCCAGGTTTAAATGAAAATTTTACCATTTAATTACTTGCGTGACCTCATCTTAACTGCTCATGTGCCTTAGTTTCCCCATTTGTAAAGTACAGCAGGTAATGCCTACCTCATCGGTTTCTTGGGGGAATTCAGTATTCACAAATATGGCTCATAGTAGGTGCTTTGACAACAGCCAACGTTCCGCTCTGTGTGAATAATGTTAGTATCAGTGAAGCCCCAATAACCCTGTCCCCGGGTGGCTTATAGTCAATGCAAATATTTGTTCTTATTAGTTTCGAGTCAGCATAAAAATTAATTGCACAGAATATCTTCATGTTTGTGCTACTGATTCTGAAATTCCATCCCAGAGCACTCTAATCCATGATATATAATTAGTCAAAAGCTGAGAGAAATAAGTTAATCTCAAACTGATCTATGGATTCAACGCAATCCCAATCAAAACCCAAGCAGATCTTTTTGTTAGAAATGGACACATCGATTCTAAATTTCATATGTAAACACAAAGGGCCTAGAATAGCCAAAACAACTTAGCAAAAGAAAAATCAAAGTTGGAGCACTTAAACTATCTGTTTCGAGAATTTATTATAAAGCCGCGGTACTCAAGAGAGCAATATATTGGTGCAAAGATAGACACAAGATTAATGGAACAGAATATTAAGTCCAAAAACAGACCCCACAGCAAATCAGTTGATTTTCAACAAAGGTGCAAATGCAACTGGGGATAGAAAAGATGTCTTTCTATGAATTTGTCCTGAATAGGTGAAGTTCTGCCTAAGTGCAAGAAACTAAAGGTCCTTATATTTACAGTACAGTTTAGTCTTTTAATCTGCATGGACCTCAGCTTCACTGTTTTTGCAATGACAAGAACCAACCATATTTAGGGTCTACTGAGGACTTGAGGGCATTCTTCAAGAACCGTGCCCCAGAACTGAAGTAGCCTACAGGACAAAGATGCTACTGTGCATCATCCTGCCCAGATTCTACTGTCCTCTGGATGTGTGTTCTGGTCAAGGATTTGGAGCTCAACTGATTCATCCACACCTTATTCCCCCAGCCCCACCGAGACCATAACTGCATGCCATATGCATTACAAGATGTCTGGCCAGGACTTAGAGCATGGGCTGTGGCCACGGAATAGAGCAACGCTGAATGACCACACACAGGGTCTGAGGCTCTGACCGCGTCCCCTTCGCTCTGCCTGCAAACCGACTGAGCTAAATGAAAGCTTCCTTTCTGCCTTATGCACGTCAAACATGCTCCAAAAGAAGGTTCTCACCACTAACTCCCAAGAGGCTGCCACTGCGGAAAGAATTCTTCACATCTTGCACGGCCGCTTGCTTAGAGAGGGCAGCCAAATGAACCACAGCCCGGTGCACTGCTAATGGCAACGCAGTGCTTCACGGCAGAAGGCAGGGCCATGGCGGTGAAACCATCTCCACCAAGCACCAGGGCCAAGCACAAGCCAAGTGACCTGGGAGAGAAAATGATTCCAATTGTTAGGTTAAGTGACTTGCTGGTGTTCTCCACTACCTCACTGTCTGTATCTTGGGTCTCCTTGACTCATCCTTGAAAAAGTGATGAGTAATCTGTGAATATTCTCCAACATTAGTTGCCCTTGGGTCTCCATGATGCCCCTGGCTGGCTGCCCACTGACTCGACGTGAGAGGACGATGCCCTGTGGGAGTCCCTTCCTTGTGTTAAAGAACATGGGCTGAGAAAGACTGCCGGGGTTCACATCCAGACTTTTCCACTTGATGAGTAACTCTAAGCAACTCATTCAATCGCCATTAGCCTCAGTTTCCCGGTCTGTAATAGTACCTTCTCATAGGGTTATTGGGAGGGATAAATGAGATTATTAAGAAAAAGCCAACATCACCAGTGTTTGATACATAGTTAACACTCAAATATCAGCTAGTATCGTTTTTAATATTACCACTATTAATTTTCTTATTATTATTATTACTATGTGCTTTTACGGTGACAAAATAGCCCCCTCGCTATCAAAATGTAATTGTCAGCATAGGAGAGACACCGGGAGAGGCTCCTGACCAGGAACCAGACTGGCCTGAATCCAAAGCAAAATGTGAGGCCCTAAAAAAGACATTTAAATGTAGCAAAGGCCAGGGGAGCTGGTTCAGAGAAGCAGCTGCACACTGCATTCTCACAAAAGAGGCACGGGGAGGAAATGTGATGATTTCCAGGATGCTTGAATCCGGGAGGGGAAGGTCCACAGCTGGGCAAAGGTGTGGGAGGGTGCAGAGATGCAGTGGCGTGGGTCACGGAGGGCAAGGGGAGGGGGATACTGAGACAGTGGGAAGCCCTCAGAGTGGAAGTAGATGGGAAGTTCAACGCCAGGAGAGCCTGGGCTCTGGGTTTCCAAAGTGATTTCTCCAGGCATGAGGGCTGGGGCAGAGCCTGATGGAAGAGCCAAGGCAGGCAAGAGGCAGAGGGCATAGCCAGCCCACGCTGCCCTCCTTAGCACACATCTGCTGCTGAAGACCGAAGGCAGAGAGTGAGCGGCTGCAAGGTCCCCCAGCACCGAAACCCAAAGGACACCAGACGCATAATGGACGACTCCTCAAAATTGTACCAGCTCAAACAAAAGCCAAGAGAGTGGATCATGAGGCCAATTGAGAGAGCAAAACTTTACCCAAAATCCAAAACAGGTGAAGGTGGAAAGTGTCAGAGAAGACAAATTGACGTAGGGCTGACCAAGGAAGATCGAGGACGATGCAGGGACGCCGGGCAGTCTGGGAATGTTGCATATGGCTGGCTCTCAGCAGGGTGGGGGCAGGTCTTCACTTTCACCAATAATCAGTAAGAAAACAAGAATTTAGATGCTATTTCACAACTGTATATATTCTACCCCCCCAGATTTTCTAAATTTCAATAATCAGTGATCAGTCTTAGCTGGACACACACACACACACACACACACAGAGAGAGAGAGAGAGAGAGAGAGAGAGAGAGAGTAACAGACTATATCAGACAAGATGTGGGCTAGGAAGGACATCACACAGGCAAGGAAGTGTCAGAGGGGAGACTATTTCCCCTGATTATGCCCATGGTTGTGCCTGAAAGATTTTACCCTGGACGTGGGATAAAATGGAGAATCTTACCTGCTGGGCTGGGTGATATAATGCCTCTGTTTGGTTACAGTTTAGACAGTTTTGTCCTGATAATTTTTCAGAGAAACCAAAATTTGACTTGAAAACTAATCATTATCTTCTCTAGAGATTGTAGCAATGGCTGTTCCAGCCTTATATTTGCACAATACTTTCTGAAAATAGGAAAATAGGGAAATAATCTTGGTAGGGTTCTCTCAGCACTCTCTGATGGCCATAAAAATGCCATCTGCCTTGGAGATTCCTCAGCCTTCAGGCCAATAAAGTCTTATTTAAGCTGCAATTACACATGATGAGTAAGGTATATTCATGGGCTGCATAAAAGGAGATTTTATTACCCATACAAGGGGAGAATCTTTTCGAATTATCCATGCATCATGTCCTACCCTCCTCCCCAGCCCAACCTTCATTAACACTAACAGACAGGGGAGGATGATGGCTTATGATTCCAGTGAGTGGTTCTGAGATGCATGGAGCCTTTCCCTGTTGCATCCCTTGGCACCAGACTGACTCTCTCCTTCCTCCCATGATCTCTCCAACATTGTGCAATAGGACATCACATCTCACTTCCCTCCCTTCCCCTCAGTCATTCCTCCAACTATAGGTTGTCAAACAAGTATGGTTTGGCAGATGGAGACTTGGCCACCAGCAGAGAGTTGTGTGATATTCCTTCATGGCCATTTCTGTTCTTCCTCTCACATACCACATGGCCTCAAGTAGATGTGTCCATTTTTCTCTTTTCATGGGTCTATTTCCTCACCACACACTCTCTCTACCCTCTATCCTAGGAACATTACACACAAGCATTTACAAAGGAGTCAGGGAATTGTATGAAGAGTCAGTGCAGTCCCTAGAAATCTGCCCTGTGCAGAGCAGAGCAGCCTCATCCTGGTCTGTTGGTGCTGACACGGTTCCCATACAGATGGACCAGATGTACGTACCTTGTGTGGCCCCCCCATGGCTGACGCTTAGAGATGCTGAGCAGTGGAAGAGGCAGTTGAAGACAGGCAAAGAGGTTCTTCAATGCAGGGAGGACAATCTGGGGATTTACAATGTAGGGGAGAGGGAAAAAGGAAAATGGCAGAGCAGGGAAGGAGATAGGGGAACTGAAAAAAAGAAAAATGAGAAAAAAGATAGGAAATGGAGAGAAAAAAAGAAGAAAAGGAAAATAAATTAAGTAGTGACTAACACAATCATCAGTGGAAAGCCTCTTGTTCATTCTCCCCATCAGTCACCACCAAGCTTGCTGAGTGCCGCTGTGGACCAGTGGCTCCATTGGAGATTCTGAGACACATTATTCCATGTCATTTTCATAACAATCCCATGCGCTACTCCTGATTCCCCTTTTATAGATGATTAAACTAAGATTCAGCGAGGTTAAGAAGTGAGCCTCGTTTGTGCAGCTAAAGCCACAGAGCAGGTTTGGGGGCTCAGATGTGCCCCACCCCAGTACCTGGGCTCTCCTGTCAGAGAACTTCCATGGCAGTCATTCTATCTCACCAAACATTTTTAGTATCTCAGGATGATGGGCAGTGACAAACCCAGATTTCAGAATCACTAGTTCTTCTGACAAATCTTGTCTTTTTTTCATACAAACAAGTGACACTGGGTCCCCCATGACTGAAGTCACTTTAGGTTCCAACTACTAAGACACTTTCCCTCAAAGCCTGAACACATTACACCCGAGATGTTCTGTTATTATGAATTGTATTAGGAAGAGGTAGAGCTACCTGGCCAATGAATCCAACACTGAGAGTTATTATCAGTAGAGGTGTCTTTCCTGGCCCTCCCAGATTACCCGAAGTCACTGGAGTTCTCTATCCTCTTTAAACACCTGAAACTGGAAAAACCCTATTTCCTTCCTTTTCCATACTCCTCAATCCAGAATCCATTCCCATTTTTCTCAAACCACACCCCTGAGATCAGCTGTGTGCCCCTGAGCATGTGGAACAGAAGGCTGTACCTCCTAGAGCCTGCCCTTCCACCAAAGCATTCCAGGCGCATCAGGATCAACAAGAAGAAACAACTGCTGAGTGTCTGCCACGTGCTGTGCTCTGTCTACAGCACCTGACACGGACCATCTCCTTTAACCCTGATGTGGCAGGTACGTTTCGGTATTCCCGTTCTGCATGTAAGAAAATTGAGAGATTAAGTACTGTTTCCTCAGATCATACATCTAGTAACTGATGGCGTTGGGACAGGAAACCAGGTGGTCTGATTCTACCTTGTTTCCTTTGCCACCAAACCAGATGATTTTCCAAAAGTAAGTGTGAAGATGATGGGTGGGTGGGAGACCACACAGGCTCAAGGAGGTCTAGCTCTCGTTGTTAGGAGAGGCAGGAGAGGCAGCAACCCCGTATCCAAGCTTTGAGAAGGCGCTGAGAAGCCTCCACGTGGCCTCATTATGACAAACTGCAGTGAACTCACATACCGTGGCCTGTCCCATCTTCCTGCACGATTTGACAAGTCCCAGAGCAGATACCACCCAGCTTTTCTGCATATCTCAGGCCAATTCCCATCAAAGACTAAAAGAAAGCCTGTGTGAAAAGAAAAGCTATGATGGCCTTTTAGAGAGGAGGGACTGGAGAGAGAGCAAATGAGAACAAAAGGAAGAGAGAAAGAGAAAGGGTGTGTGTGTTTCCCTTAAGGCTGGGAAGGGACCCAAGGAGCTGGGAGATGTAACGGGATATGGCATAGATTACAAAAGTTTCGTTGCAGCTGTAATAGCCTTTCACAAAGGCCTGGCTCTCCGGAGAGCCATATTTCACCTCCGCTTTCCCCACCACATAGGACAGAGGGTGAGGAGCTGGAAGGCAAGATTGGAAACTCATGCCGGAGCTGAGCAAGCTCGGACATCCCCATGACACTCCCATCAAACCCAAATGAACTGGACCCAAATGCTCTTGTCATAACAGGCTTTGGAGTTCATCCCTGTCATCTGTTTATTTATTATTTTTTTTTCTTCACACTCTCCTTTTTGGAAATGCATTGCCTAGCAACCTGCTGTCTTATTCTAAACAGCCAGACACACAATTGTACACACGCACTTGGAGACACTGGGATAATATTTGAGTGTCTCCAATGGCCTTGCG
The DNA here is from genome assembly GCA_963575035.1 of Avahi laniger. Classification (NCBI taxonomy): domain Eukaryota; kingdom Metazoa; phylum Chordata; class Mammalia; order Primates; family Indriidae; genus Avahi; species Avahi laniger. Next base: position 13,024 of record CAUYSK010086710.1, on the reverse strand, counting down.
AGGACCAACAGATCTTTTACTTGGAAGAGTGAGTTCCTAGAATTTGGGTTAGTCAGAGCTGCAGCTTAGGCAGTCCCCATGACTGTCCTTAGCCCCTCAGGAGACAGAGGAGGAGCACAGCTCTGCCTAATGGTAGGTGGGTAGAGAGAGCCCCAGAGGGGTTCACAAGGGGAAGGGAGACCAGCCTCGTTCTGGAGGAGGACAGCACGGACTCCCCTGGCAGGTGAGTCATGCGGATCAGTCGCCTGACAGCTAAAGGTTCTGATTCACTTCTGACAAAGCTGGAGCAAGCTCACTAATTTCCTTTTCCTGTTCAAAGAGATGGAGGGCAAGCCTTTTCCACCAGGCCACTTGCAGCTCCTCCTCAAAGGGTTACTCTCTGGATTTAGGGTGGGGAGACTGGTGCCCCCACAAGAGGCTGCTGCTCTGACATGGTTCTGTCCAGCCGGAGGGCCCTGCTGTCTGGCCTCTGGGAAACTGACCCACCATTTTAACCGTTTCATTGCAAAATAAAACACACATTCTGGTACAGAAAACCACACAAAACAAGTGTGTGGCTTAATGGATTATTACAATGTGCACTGTATTGTCGTCGACACTGGGGTAAAGAAATAGACACCTCTGAGCGTCCCATCTTACTCTCAACACCCCCTTGCCCCCGGAAAGTGACCACTCTCCTGAATTTTACAATAATTGCTTCTTTGACTCTCTTTATAGTTTAAGCAGCAGGTGGGCACTTCCGGATGCCACAGTTTAGCCTTGACCGTTTTCTAAAGCTGGATGCATCTTTGTAATCTCCTTTCATCCATGGCTCCCCTTCTCTCCTTGTTACAACTTCCCTGTTGAAGAATCTGGGGCATTCGAGCTGAGGGTTTGAAATGGGGCAATTGAACAAAAAGACAGACATGAATGCATATACTGGGTCTCTACTCTGGCTTCCCTAGGAGTTTGTTTTTCAGGAGACGCTGGGGCAGGGGAGAAGGAGATTGTGTGACTGGAGTGGAGCGGGTGTCAGGAGGGCCAAGGGGGCATCTCATACATGTGTGGCTGTGGTCTCCAGGCTCCAGAGTGCCCTGCTCCCCTGCCACTGCTGGAGAGGTAGATGGGAAAGCTGTTGCAACCTCTGGAGTGAAAAGCCCAAAGGCTTTATCCCTGTTAAGAGCAGGTCTGACAAGACAAAGGCAGCTTGGTAACCAGAGAGCCAGTGGGGAGTCGGAACACCTGCCTGCCCTTCCAGCTTCCGAAAACCTTCCTTCCCCACTCTGGGCCTCAGTTTCTCCCCTTGGCAGCGTGCAGATGTGAGCATCCATCTTATGGAAGCATGTGGTCACGCATGTTTGCAGAGCCCTGGCTCCCCTGGGCAGGGAAGGCACCTGTGTAAACAGAGCAGCCAGGCATGATGTGGATGTGCCTGTCGAATGCTCTCTTTGGAAGGCGCCAGTCCCGGCTGCAGGCCCAAAGCCTCCGGGAACAATGCAGCTCTGTTTGCCCAGCTGCAGCTCCAGCCTCTCCCCCTCAGCTGCACCACACCGATCTCTGGCCCCACCCAGGTTTCTCTGCTGGGGGAGAGGGCCCAGGCCAGGGGCTAGGGCCATAGTAGAAAGCAGCAACTCACTTTGAAAGCTCCAGTTTGAATAAAATTCAGTTTGCTGGGGAAAAAGGCAAAAACACAAAGTGAGATTTTTTGAATCTCTGGGATCACTCCTCCAGCTCAGCCTCGTGTGTTTCTCTGGAGGAGGAGAGAGCTCCAGGCAGATGTCGGTCCACAGAATTCAAAGGCAACCCAGACTTTCCCAGTGCTGCTTGGGAAAGAGGGATCCTAACCCTTTCTTACAACCACACGCCCTCCAGGGAGCTCGTGTTGATACAGAGGAGTTCCTCAAGTTCACTTTTAGCTTATTAATACATAAATTTTACCTTGTGTCCTTGGCAAGGAGAAAAAGACAAATAACTGCCCATAGTTTGACTCCGCGAGCTGCAGCTTGGAAAGTATGAAGTGGGCATCTGCATTTCCTTCGGTCCAGCTCAGAATCGTTTGCCTTTCAAACTGTGAGTGATTTTGGCCAAGACATTGCTTTTCTTTATGTGATCCCAAACTCAGACTGACATAACATATTTCAGTAAGTTCAGAGGACCAGCTTGTCTCTAAAACTGGAGCAGTTCACTGTTTCTTCAGTTGAAGTAACGGTCTGCAAAATGCTATCTTTCTAAGGAATTTTCAAGAATAATTTTGATGACATACTGTCGAGCCTGAGCGGCTTGGCCTACATACTCCTCCCTCACCAACTGACTGTTGACTGGATTTGCTCATCACTACAGATCTCTATCCTTGGTTAAAGCTCTGGATATCTGGATCCCCAGGTAAATTATCATTACCTGTGAACCACCTGGGAGTAGAGACCACTGATGTCAAGCCTTAGGAGGGTGGGTATCAGCTATAACAGCAAATGGCTTCTGCTTGGGTGTTAGTGGAGATGTACTTGATCAGAGAGAAGAGGGAGAGGGAGGTCCCAGGTTTTGGAGTAATGAAGGAGGATGGGCATGTGGACACGTGGAGAAGAGGAGATGGGGCGCTGAAGAAAGGAGAGGGAATCCCAGTAGGAAAACATGGCCTTTGCTGCTGACTCCAGATCAGCTATGCCTCCTCAGGAACACCACCAGCTCTAGTCTAGACAGCACGGCTAAGTCTACCATTTTCTAGGGACCTAAGGGAAACAGAAGTTCCCCTGGCCAGAGCATTGCTCTTTGGGAAACTTAAAAGATGCCATGAATCAGTATCCCCCATTCCAACAACATGGAGATGAAAGCCAAGGGCTTGGTAGACCAGATGATGAGAATTTTTTCAGGATGTTCTCCTGAAGGAGGACACATTTCGGACACATCTAGGAATCCAACACCAAAGCTCCAGAAAAGTTCCTGAGCTGATATCATGGATAAAGAGTGTAACCAAACACCACAATGTCCAGCTAGCTCTCCACATTTCCATCCTTGCCCTTGCTCACTGGGCCCCTTTGTGTCCTGGTTGTCTTTTTTCCAATTTAATTTTTTTCCACATTTTCTAAACTGTTGTCTCTGTGCTTTTACTACACGCAGACCCCACTGCTTGCTTGGGTTTCACCGTTCTCCCCGTTTTCATTTGCACTTTTTCTGCTTTTGGTCTTGGCTGGGCTCAGTGGGTGAGCTGCGGTAATTTCCTGGCATCTTCCAATGTTTCCTCCAAGGCGTCGTTTTCCCTGCATCCTTCCCCTTTTCAAATCTCCTCTTTCTTGTCACTAGCTCCACCATGAACTGAGTGAGCAGCATAGGCTTCACGAGTGACTAGGGCAAGGGCACACGTCCGTGCCATGGAGGAGCCGACTTCTAAACTGGAGATGTAGCAAACTGGCTACAGAAAAAAGATTTTTAAAAACTTTTTAGAAACTAAAAATCAGAGAAAACAGGCAGAAGAGGTAAAATTAAGAGGGAAAAGATGGGGTGAGAATAGGAAATGGGAAATCACAAAGACTTATGAATGCATAGATCCAACAAGTCAAAAGTTCTCTTAAAAAATTCAGAGTAGATGTTCCTGCAACCTATGCAGCTGACACGGCTCACAAAGGGCTTTGATTTGATCAACCTATTTGAAGTTTGGACCTTTTCCTGTCTCCCAAGGATGTGAGTTGTGTAGCCCCTTACTGAAGACCTTTAGAAAGTGGTGAGACCTCCAGTTGCCTGGTTTACATTGAGAGGAGCTTGGCACTCGGGCTTCTGAGAGGGCTGCAAGTGTGAGGAGCCCAAAGGGGGACTGCGAGACCACCACCCTTCCCACCTGCCTGCGGTCCTTGTTGAACTGGAGAACAGGAATAATATTCTGAGCTTAAGAAAGCAAAGCAAACTCTGTCTCTCTGTCTCCCATTCTTCCCTGACAAAGGTGCACTGGGTGTCTGTACTGGATTGAACAGCTTCCCCAAAATTTATGTCCACCCAGTACATGTGACTGTGACCTGATTTGAAAATAGAGTCTTTATGGGCGTGATCAAGTTAAGATGAGGTCACACTGGAGGGGGGTGGGCCCTAAATCCAAAATGATTTTAGGCAAAAGAGAACTTTAGACAAAAAGACACAGACACACGGGAGAGGAGGCCGTGTGAAGATGAAGGCAGAGGCTGCGGTGATGCAGCCACAGCCAACTACCGCCAAGGCTGCTGGTGACCGCTGGAGGCCAGAGGAGACAGGAAAGGCAGCCTTCAGGGATTGCATAGCCCTGCCAGCACCTTTTGACTTTACACTCCTAGCATTCAGGACTGTGGGAGAGTAAATTCTGATGTTTTAAGTCACTCAGGTTGTGCTTTGTTATGGCAGCCCTAGGAAACTAATACAGCATCCAGTGTCTCAGTGTTGGCCGCGCTGTGACAGAGGGGCTGTCAGACTCGCTTGGCCTTTGTCTGTGGATGTCCCTCTGGTTGCATGTCGGTCACAGCCCCCGAGACCCACCAAGCCGTTATTCTGCTTCGTCCTGCCCTTCATTAAACACGCACTTGTGGGCGACTGCCTGATTGTGTGTCTGTTGCCTTTAGTGCTATGTTTTATTTCGGTTCCACATAAATATAGAAGCCCATTTGGCGAGAAGCCTGCCTTGGCAAGGAAGGTTTTGGCAGTTCTGACAGGTTTGCATATCTCTCAAATGAGTTATGGGTGGATGGGGACTGGGGCCTGGGCCTCAGCCTCCTCTCCCCTGAGCCCTGCAGTTCTCCCAAGGAAAGTGACCCAGCGATCCTCCCTGTCTCCCTTTCTTTTCCAGGAACAGAGCAGGCCCTGGGCCAGAGCACAGGGAGAAAGGAGAGGATGTCACACACATCCCCTAAACTTGCTCCTCACAAAATGCTTCTAAGACGGTGCTGGAGAGTGTTACAGTTGCTGCTCTTTGTTCATAAGAAGATTTCTGACAAAAATCTCCCTGCACAGGCTGGCTCAAGGCTACTGATTTATAGCTAGAGGAGATACACATGCCAGACACGAGCTGGAAAGTTTTTCTAGAAGACTGTAGAGACTCTACAGGTGAGAGCAGGGGAGAGGCCCAGGCAGACTCCCAAGCCCGCAATGTGGGCCTGGCCAGCTGGTCATAGTCTCGAGTTTTCAGTAGAGGATTCAGGAGGACAGCAGGGCTGGAAAGAACCCGGGATCGCTGGGGGCCAGTGGGCTCCAAACCAGGGTGTGTGCAATACAAGAATTCAACAAGACAAGCCACTGGGATGTGGGAAAAAAATATGGAAACTTCCAGCTATATTTATTTTGTTCTTAAAAAATAAAAAGAAATTTTATCAATACTTACCACAAGTATAGATAGTAGTAAGTCTATACAATTTATCGAAATGAATATATTGGGTGGGAATCTTTTAAAATTAATTTTGGTTCTGCACCCTAATAAGTCAAAGATACAGAGTCCACCATTCCAGTGCAGAGGTTCCAAAATGTGTTCTGGGCTGGGGGAGGGGTCTACTTACTCCCCTTTGGCCTCTCAGGCGATCCAGACCTGCTTCTCTGTGCTCTGCTCCCTGAACTTCTGCATTACTATGAACGTGATGGAAGGTTCTACTAGAAAAAATGTTGAACAAAATGGCTAAACTATTTCAGCTCCCTTATTTTTCAGATGGGGAAACTAAGGCGCAGAGGAGAAGGGAGTGCCCCAAGTTACATGAGTCATCAGGGCCAAGGCCAAGGCTATAATTCCCTTTCCTGACTCCTCGCCGTTTCAGATGTTTTCCACCTGAGCAATGTATTCGCCAGAGCATGTGCCCATTTGGGTGACCTTATGTAGCCTGGATAGGCCAGAAGGAGAGGGAATGGCCCAGGCAGAGTCTCTCCTCCAGGAAGGATCCAGAATCCCAAAATGGGGCCTTGGTCACTGTGGTTCTTCAAACAGAACCTTCCTACCTGCCCAGGACCCTGTCTGAGAGGCAAGGCAGCCCCGGTGCTCTCTGCCCTTGGTGGTATTCAATGCCCTACGCATCCCAATGACACTCTGCACTGTTTCTCAGAGGAAGGGAACCCTGAAGCATGGGCAGAGAATGCAAATTAAGAACTCCAAAGAGGCCTTCCTCATCAATAGGTTGATTTTAAATGGGAAGAACATCCATCTTTCTCTGATGTTAGGCTCCAGTAGTCACCAGAGTCATTTCTTCCTACAGCCATCAGATCTCACATATTGCTCTCTCTGCCCACTCTCTAGACTGCATGCAGTGTTTGCTACCAGTCTATTGCTCTGGGGCACTTTCAACCCCTTTATGTTTCTAAGGAGTTTAATATAGGGGAGGCTCTTAGGGGGACAAAAGAAATTGGAAGACAGGTTATCTGCCCTTAAGCAAAATATTTTACAGATTAAAAACACAACAGAAAGAGAATACAACTGGCAATGTAGAGCAATATGGTGCTGCTATCGAGTGAGTGCCACAGGAGTTGGGATCCCTCCTTTCATAATCCATCTTTTTGAGGGTAGAGAATATACCTTAAATCTATATGCCTAGTGCTTGGCAAATACTAGATGCTTGATGAATGTGTTCATCAAATGAACACTAATTAGGCAAATAAATGAACAAATAAATAAATGAATTCTTAAATAAACTTATAAACAAGAAGAGAGAGGAGCTCATTTTGAGTGATCTAGAAAACCTCGAAGAGCGACTAGAATCAGAAGAAAAGGAGAGAACATGTTTCAGGTGGCAAAAAACTACCAAGGCAGAAGGCTATGAAATTCGAGAACCATTCTGCTATTGTTGGGTGCTAGCAGATTTGAAAGTTAAATAGTAGGGTCAGCTTGATAGTCTAAAATGCAAAATTTAGAAACATATTTTCTCCTGCAAACCTAAATTACTGTAGGTCATTTAGCAAGAGAAAGGTGTAAGGAAAGCAAGGTTTTAAGAAGATGAGTCAGGGGTAATGTGAAGAATGGATTAGAGAAAGGAGAAAGAGATGATGCATCCCCTTCCTTATAAATTCTCTCCCTGCACTAGAGCCTTAGATGCCTGATCTTCAGCCTGACTCCCATCTAAGGTCAAAGGCGAGCCAAGAAGAGCCATGCTTAATAAGACAGTGTCCTCATTCTCTGTAAGTGTTCTGTGTGGTTCAGCATGGTACAGTGGCTAGCTCTTCCTACTAAAACTGATCAATTCAATTTTTAAAATTGCCAAATTAGCCAAAAATGATGTTTTTTCAACTGACTTGCCTTCCGATCAAATCCGCTCATAATCCGCTCATTGGCCCTGTCCAATCCAAGCTTGAATAAACTCCCCCAGCCCTCTTCATTTCTTCTGCCTCCCCTGGGATTGTCAACTCTGTTTCCATCTCTGATGGCTTCTCTCCATCACTCTCTACCTCCCTTTTTTATTCTCTTTTATTCAGAACTGTGCCTTTTGTTTAGAATAGGGCTGTGATACATATGTTGTGCAATAGCAAGGCTGTGTCCCTTGATCCAACAAGCTCACATTCCTATGGGAGTCCTTTTGGATATGTCAAAAAATCCTGGTCCAGGAACATGAATTATAACCACTGTTTTCTCAAGGCCCTGGAGCAATTTCAGCTGAACCCAAGGGTCTTGAACATAGCCCATTGCTTCCAAATAATGTTCTGTGAAGGCCCTTATACCCACCAGAAGGAATCTCTCCAGAGAAATCTATTTAACTTGGCCACTCTATCCCATATCTTTCATCTATTTTTGTTAATAATGATTGATATTTCTTTCCTTTTTTGCTTGATACCATGCTAAATCGGGAGACCAACAATATCATTATATCTTTGCAGGATTGTTTCCATGTAGTCTTTGGATATAAACTGTAATACTTTGTGCCGAGCATAGTATATATACAAAAAACTACTTTTTTGGATTTGAGAGATTATCTTATTATGCATGGACTACCTAACTTTGAGCACCTAGAAGGCAGGTCATGTCATATTTACCTTTGTCGTATGAGTGCTTGACATTAATTATGGCCTCAATAAATGCCTATTAAATAAATGAATTAACTAATGAATTATTCTAAGATATAGCTCATTTAACTCAGTTGTTTTAACTATTACAGGACTTTTTGACTTTAATTTACAGCACTCTAGCCTAATTCTTATGTCCACAGCTTTATGCTAATACATACTTTTCTCTATTTTTGTTTGAGGCTCTATGCATTCTTCTCCTATGACTCTTTAGTACGTCTTTGACTACCTCTACTGCATGGCAGATTAAAGAGGGTCACCAATTTTTTGTCACTATTTCCATTAAAAAGTTGTATCTATTTTCTCTCCCCTTAAACCTGGGGCAAGCAGTACTGCTTTGACCCACAGAATATAGCAGAAGTGACACCATGCCAGTTTAGGCCTAACCTTTAAAAGGACTGATGGCTTCTGTCTTGTGTCATGGAGCCCTGAACTGACATTCTCACCACCACACTGGAGAGACCATGTGAGCAAGTGCCGAGAATACAAGAAGAGGAAGAGAAGTCCAGATGAGCCCAACTGTCTAACTGTCCCCATCAAGGTGCTGAGCACATCAGTGAAGCCAACCTGGACCCTGAAGACAGCATAGCCACCAAGCTGTGAGAAGCCCAAGCAACATGGAGAAGCCATATGAGGATAGTCCATTTGACAGCCCCAGCCAAGCTCCCAGCCAACAGCCAGCATCAGCTGCCAGCCATGGGAGTGCGCCACGTCAGACAACCAGCTCACGAGAACCTTCAGATGACTGCAGTGCTAGCCAATATCTGGGACAATGTCACAAGAGAACCCAAGCAAAAACTGCCCAGTTTAGCCCAGTGAACACACAGAACTGGAAGCTACAACGACAAATTATTGTTTTAAGTCACTGTTTTGCAGTAGTTTATTACATTGCAGCAGATAACCAGAACACACTGACAGGCAAATAAAAGTGGATTTAAGGGCAAGGACTGTGTTGGCCTTTTTTCCAAAATTTCTACAATGCCTCATAGAGGGCTGTGCCCACAGCTGAGGGAGCATGCAGCTTCTCACTTTACAGACAGAAGAACCAAAAATAAATAGGACTTACTCTTTATGGGGCTATGAATAACTTCATGTACGCATGGTGGCATGCCTCTGCCACCTGCCTTCACGATATCCCAGTACTATGGAGAGCCACCTAATCCATCCCTCTGCCTCCCGATACAACTGCTCCTTAAAATAAATCCTGCCAGAGAACTCTCTGCTGGGTTTTGTTTTGTTTTTAATCACAAGAAAGGGAGATCTTGCAGCTACCTTTGGCAGTGCACTTCAGCAGCTCGTAAATCTTAATTAGAGCATTCTACCAGGTGCTTCATCTCAGTTCCTCCAAGTGCAGTGTCACCCCTTTCTTCTTGCTGCCTCGTCTTCCTTTTGCCACGATTTTCCTGAATTTTGAGGAGTACTGAAGGAAATATTGCTCACAAACTCTTTTTTTTTCCATAGATGTGAAGAGCCATATCACTTCAACCCTGTATAGAAGCTGGAATGCTGTCATTCAGAGACACCTCAGTTTACTTATATGAAAACGTCGAGATAAGACCACCTGTCCTGCCTACTTGAGTGAGTTGATGAAAAGATAGAAATTAGAGTGAATACAGGAAAGTCCTTCATGGGCTCTTAAAGCATACGATAAATGCACAACATCCTGAGTTGTGTTGGCTGCTGGATTAAGAAATCTCACACAGAAAGTACATTAGTCATTACCTAGAGCTGGGGGCAGTGATCACAGCATTGGAGAGGTAAATGGCTAAGGGGTGTAGGGTTTCTTTTGGGGGTAAAGGAAATGTCCTAAAATTGTAGTGACACACAACTCTGTGAATATGATAAAAGCCATTGAATCACACAATTTGAATGGGAGAATTGTACGCTATATAAATTATATCTTAATGAGGCTGTGAAAGAGAGAAAGAGAAAGAAAGGAGAGAGAAAAAGAAAGAGAGAGAGAGAGAAAAAGAAAGAGAGAGAGAGAAAAAGAAAGAAAGAAAGAAAGAAAGAAAGAAAGAAAGAAAGAAAGAAAGAAAGAAAGAAAGAAAGAAAGAAAGAAAGAAAGAAGGAAAGAAGGAAAAAGAGAGAAGGAAGGGAAGGAAAGAGAGATCTCAAAGATTCCATCTCTTTTCTGGATTTACATGTCTTTCTTCTTGGGATCTTTTGCCATTTGTCATTCCCTGAGCCCCGTCAGCCCCCTCAGCCCCCTCAGCATATCCCTCTGGGGAGTCCTGGGGTCTTGCTCCCTCCTCCGACATTTTAGTATTAGATTCTGTCCATGAAGAAAGCTTGTCCTCTACCAAGAGCAGAGAAGAAGAGAAGAAATAGACTAATGTCAAGTGAACAACAAACTTAGACAAGACGAAATGGAGTGTCTGAGAGCCTAGGATGTAACAGTATAGGGCAGGTTATAACTCCAGAATAGGTGACTGAAATGAGACCTAAAAAATTACTTAGTGGATGAAGAAGTGCAGCACTTACAACTGGGTTCCAGGGCTTGGAGACGACAAACAATAAGTCTATCTTTGTCTTTACTTTAAAGGCACTCTCTCCTCCTCACCTGCCATTTTTTTCATCCCCCGGAAGTGCCTAAGAGCAAGAGGAGAGAGGTTTGAGAGCAAGCTCACAGCTTGGCCTGATCTCCCCTGCCTGCTTCCCCAGGTCGGCCTTGTTCTCTAGAGAACCTTCCATGAGGCCTTCCCGTCCACGTGGCCACCATGAGAAATGCAAGAAAAAGCAAAAGCCTGGAGAGTAGTGAGACCCCCAGGAACCAAGGGAGCCCTCAGGTCACCCACGATTCTGACTGCAGAGCCAACTCTCCCCCAGGCCCAGCCTGGTGCTTTCCAAGACTGTGACAAGGATGGAGCTCTTCGAGGATGCCTTCCAGAAGGACCCAAGCCGATATGCTCTTTCAGGGTGTCTTGGCCTTTCTTAGAACACAACCTGCTCTAGGATAGGCACCTTGCAAACTACGAAAATAAAAAAGAAGCCCACTCTTGGGGAGCACGTGGTGGGGGAGCAGTGCTCTGACTCACGCTGGCCCATGACAGCCAACACCCTGACCCCAGCCCCATCCCCTCCCCAGCACCCTCTGCCCCACCTGCCATGCTCAGCTCCCTCCAGGACCTCATCCTGCCTGCACAAAATCAATAGAGTGGATTTAGCACAGCTGGAATCATCATCATCTCGCTCTCAATGTCTCCAATTCCTGCAGGGCCTGTCCTGTGCCCTCTCCTCCCACCCTGCCCGGCCTCTCACTCAATTCATCCTCCTCCTGGCACCCACAACCATTTTCCACCACTCTGCTGGCCTCCGTCCAGCCAAGGGGTTTTCACTCCCCACCTCATCTGTCTCCTTCATGCTCCTCCTGCTGGAACTGGAGCTTCCAGCTCTATTTCTAGATTCTTTCCACTGTCCTCTCTCTGGCCAGGCGCCTCGCTCTGCAGCCTGCCTTGCACCTCTCTGGCCTCCCATACGCATCTCTGAGCTCCTCCCGTGGAAGGTGGGGAGCTACAGTTTGCAACTATGTCCTTCATTCCTAAGGGACTCCTCCTCCCCCTCCCACCCCTCCCTGCCACTGAAACACAACTTTAGTGAAATGAGGGCTTTGTCACTACCTCTTGTGCCTAGAAGAGGTCCTCAAGTCCTCTCCATGATGCCCTGTCACTATGGAGAAGGAGAGATAATTCTCTTCGCTGGACAGAGCGGTGGTTCCACAGCTTCCTCATCCGCTTTCACTGATTTTCCACCCCCCATTCTCCTCCTCTGCCCGTGCCGAGGTAGCAGAGCACACCCTTAACTTCCACTACTGCACTTAACGTTCATACGCATTATTCAGCACTGAAGCTTCCATAGGTACTGGCCCCTCCCGGCTACTGACTTGTTTCCATTCTGGGGTGACTCTTTAACTGGGGGCACAGCCCTCTTTTTCCAAACCTGGGAATGTCAGATCTTTCATCTTGAGTCCTCTATACGTGTCTGGGCTCTCTCTTCTCCTGCCTTATTCTTTCTGAGAGGGCTGTGCTCCTTTCTGCCCACACCTGGACCTTCACTCTCTCAAAGTCTCATCTCCAGGAATCCTGGAAATTATCTTTCCTCACAACATCCTTTTATTAATCCAAAACATTTTGCATTCCAAAGATCACTTCTATTGGCTCTCTCTTCACTTTAAAAAATATTAAATACTTAACAGTCCACATTTATAACTGCAAATATACACGTATATCTGTCTGCACATATATATGTATTAATAAGTGTGTATATATGTACACACATATATGCACTCATACATATATAAAAATTTATATAACATACATAATAACATAGATGCACACACATACACATATGTATAATCTTGCTGTCTCTTCCTCTCCTATCCACTTCTCATCCTGTACTGGTCAGTCCTCCTAAGATTGAGATAGAGGAATATTTTTACACAAAAATTCTTCTCAGAACATGAATGCATCACATCCCTCCCTCCCTCACCTACTCTGAAATAGTCTGAATTACCTGGGCTTGAATCTGGTTTTTATAATAATACACCATGATATTTACCCAGAAGGGTTTATTCACAACCAAAAATATTGTGGTGTAAAAGAATCATTTGAAGGTGTCAATGTCAAATGTACTAATCATAAAACACAACTTTAAAGAAAAATGTGGAAAGCTTTATTTAAAATTAAAAATAATAAGAGAACATTGTAAAAAAAATTCTTCAGAAAAAATTCTTCAGTGACACAGTAATAGAGAAACTAGAGTATATAATTATGTATTAAGAATAACGATTATGGCTGGGCGCGGTGGCTCATGCCTGTAATCCTAGCACTCTGGGAGGCCGAGGTGGGTGGATTGTTTGAGCTCAGGAGTTCGAGACCAGCCTGAGCAAGAGCGAGACCCCGTCTCTACTAAAAAATAGAAAGAAATTATCTGGACAACTAAAAATATATAGAAAAAAATTTAGCCGGGCATGGTGGCGCATGCCTGTAGTCCCAGCTACTCGGGAGGCTGAGGCAGTAGGATCGCTTGAGCCCAGAAGTTTGAGGTTGCTGTGAGCTAGGCT
>CAUYSK010086706.1:0-12166 GCA_963575035.1 Avahi laniger | reverse complement strand
CTTCTCTGTGTTGTCTTGAAGTTCATTGAGCTACTCCAGGGCAGCAATTTTGAATTCTTTGTCTGAAAGGTCACCTATCTCCATCACTACAGGATTAGTCACTGGTACCTTATTTAGTTCATTTGGTGAGGTCATGTTTTCCTGGACGTTCTTGAAGTTTGGGATGTTCATTAATGTGTGGGCATTGAAGAATTTTATTTATTCTAATCTTTTCAGTCTGCGCTTATTTGAACCTGTCCTTCTTGAGAATGCTTCCAGATATTCAAAGAGAATTGAGTGTTTTGATCTAAGTCTTTATTCACTACAGCCATATTGGCAATGGGGCACTCCAACCCCAGGAATGCAGTGACTCTTGTAGACTCCTAGTGGACTTGGACTTGATTAAGATACAGGAGAATTCCCTGTATTATCAAGCAAAGTCTGTCACTCTCTTCCTCAATTACTGTGCTGGGCCTCTGGAGTTAGGGGAAGAGTGACATTGGCACTCCTTCATGGCCACCACAGCTGGGACTGTACCAGGTCACACCTAAAGCAAGCCTAGTCTTGCTCAAAGCCTATGGTGACTGCTGCCTAGCTACCTGTGAATATTAATATTTATTCAAAGCCCAAGGGCTTTAATTATCAGGTGGTGAATTCTGCCAGGACAGGGTCCTTCTTTTCATGACAGTGGGTTTTCTTCTGGTTCAGAGTGGTTCTAGAAATGCCATCCAGGAATTAAGCCTGGAATCAGGGGCTTCAGGAGTCTGATTGGGACTTTATTTTACTATGGTTGAGCTGGTACCCAAGTTGCAAAATAATATTCTCTAAAGTCTTCCCTTTCCTTTCCCCAAATGGAAGAAGACTTTCCCTGAGCTACACTGCCTGGAGTAGGGGAAGGGTGACAGAGGCATTGGCTTGGCTGTCATTGCTGGTGTCTGATTGGGTCACATGCACCTCAAAGTCACATGCACATGTATTGCTTTGAGCCAGTGTAGTCTCGAGGATTGCCCAAGCACTGCAGCTTGTGTGGCCTGACTGCCTTGTGAATTAATTCCAGGTCTCAGGCCACATTTTGTCAGCCAGTGGTGGGGCTAGCTAGAGCTTGCCTTTTGGGACAGAGGATTTCCCTCTGGCTGAGCTGGTCTAAATGCTCTTTCTGTGGGCATCAGCAAAATTCTGCCCTGTGTTGTATTCCCCTGTGCCAGCGCAGCCCTGATTTTCAATACAAAATCCCATAATCACTTCACTCTCTCTCTCCCAGGCACACAATTCTCTCTCCACTGGTGCACTGGTGCGGCACTGCTGAGGGATAGAGGAGGGGTGAGGTAGGCAATACAAGATTGCCTTTTCTGCCCTCTTCAGTGCCTCTTTCTTTGATACAATAAGAAAACCAGGTATTGTGATCACTCATCTGAATTTTGGGTCTTCTGAAGGTGCTTCCTTGTGTGGATAGTTGTTAAATTTGGTGTTCCTGTGGAAGGATGATTGCTAGAAGTTTCTGTTCGGCTGTGTTGCCCCACTCCTTCCCATTTCTTAACTTTCTTCAGACAATTTCTTATTTCTGTTAAGGCATCATTCCCAAGGACAATTTCACATGCAGGAAGCTTTTGTCAAAGGATTATCACTTCTTTTTAGGAAACGTATCCACATATGAAAGAGATTTGTCATGAAATTGGTGGCAATTATTCCAAGTCTGGAATTAGTGTTGCCTATGGAAGAGATAATGACATGTGTCTTATATGCTTGCCCTGTACAACCAGTTTTTACTAATGATGTACCAAATGGCTTGAGTTGTTTTTCACTTTTGCTGCTACTGATGGAAATTTGACACCTAAATTGATAATATTCATTTTTATCAAAATTGTTGATTAAGTTTAGCAACTCAACTTTCAATTCTGTAATTCTGTAACAAACCTTCTTATATCACCACACATTTTGAAGATATTATTTAGGCTTCTTTTTTAATACTTATATTTTATTTTGAAATTGAAACAAGCATAATCTTTTAGTAATCTTCATTCTTGATAATGATTTAATAAACTTGGATTCATAATGAGAAAATCTACTTCAATAACTCCAGGAGCATCTATGTGAATACATTTGATATCTTGATTAATTTCTACATTTTTCCTGTTCCTTCGTTCAGCTTCTTCGTGTCCCTTCTTTCTAATAGTAATTGAGAATCTTCCTTTAACAATATGTTTATAAATGATAGAGCTGTACTTTCCAGATTGTATTTTTAGAAAAGAATTAAAAATATTTTATATTTTAAAAGGTGATACTGTTTCATTCCACAGAACCAGGAAATTCTCAATATGATTTAACATACTATCAATGACAAAATATTCTGAGTATGACTATCAAATATAGTCAGTTATGAGAACCATGTTTCTAGCATCATAATAGATTTTATTTGGTAGTTTGGAAAAATGCTATTCATCATTCAGAATTATCAGCTTTTAGAAATTTCAATGCAGTCTGTTTCACCAAGGAATGATTGTACGAAATTCATTCCATAATAGGGCTTAATATGCCATGAATGACTTGAATATAAGTGACTCATTATGGGATAAGTGACAATTAATTCATTTTCATCATTCATAGATTCATCTCAACTTTGGTTAGGCAAATTAACCACCTGAGGTGCACCTGTTTGAATGCATGTGTTAGGGCTGCATATAAAGTAACTACAGGAAAAAAATAACCCATTTCTACATCCTACAGGGACAAGCAGAGTGCACTGCACGTGGTAAATGCTTAATAAGCAGTTATGAAATAAATGAAAAGTTGCTCAAATTCTCACTATTACTCATTATAGATCGAGTGTATATCTCTAGTATTTTTTTCCAGATTTACTTTCATATTATCAAATATCTGCTGGCATTGTAACCACTCTTGCTAAAACAGTCTTTCATTGAGTATCTACTATTTATTTAGAGTAGACATTATTCTTAAGTATTTCACTTAATTACAAGAAATATGGGTCCTTTAGCAACTGAGAAAACAACTTTAAAAATTCTAATGGCCTTAGCACATAAGACTCTCTGTGATCTGATCTCAGGTTGCTGCCAATAGTCTCTGGTCTCCTGATGGTCCTGAACAGAGCAGAGGCCCTGAATTGTTTTTTAAAAAATGTCACCTTCTTGAAAAAAGCATCAAAATAGTTGTTAAAGCCACTTTGTAGATAAAGATTGGGCCCCCACCCAAAATTTGGTTCAGATGTCAAGACCAATGATTCCACACACACACAAAATGTATGAAAAGATTTATTACTAACTTTCCAAGGTCCAAAATGATTTGAGAGCGCAGGGAAAGGATATTCGCTTGGAGTTTTTATAGTGGTTAGGAGGGGGATGTCACAGTGAGGGATCCTTCATGGTTTCAACTCCCTGCTGGTGCCAAAGGAAAGAGGGCTTGGGCCTTCGTATCAGCTTGCCCAGATAAGGGGGCAGCAGAGGAAGAAGGAAAGGTGAGACTTAAAAGATGTCTGCAATCACACATCAACAATGGAATCAGGCTCTGTTACTGAAGCCGCCATGGGAAAAATCAGAATTTTGTGGGGAAAAGTATAAGCTTTGTCTTTATATTGTTTTTAATGACCTATTTCTCGGTGGGTGGGGAAACATTTCTTTTTGAATGTTTAAGGCCTCAAAGGTTTTAATTGGCCCTGGGCCATAACTTCTTTTTTTATTTTGTTTTTCACTATTCCCCTTCGTGGAACCAGCTCTGTAGCTACACAGAATCCTAAGTTTAGCTCTCCACCTTGCATCTTTGCTCATGCTCTTCTCTTGTCCTCCAAGCATCTTTTGATCTTGTTTGCAGCTGTGAGTTTTATGTATTCTTTCAGTCCACTTCGAAGATTTGAACATTTTTCTGATGCTGCCCTCTAGGACGCAATTGCAGCTCCTTCTAAAGTCCCATAGCATGTAGTTTTGTTCTTCCTCCTGTAGCTCTCATCACTGTCTAGCTCGTCTCTGGAAGCACCTGGAGACTAGACTCCAAGTGACTGATTGATTTTTACATCTTCCACACTGTCATTCACGTAGCCTGACTGTCAGTTCCAAGAGGTCAGGAACTTTGCTTTGCATATTATTGTTCTTTTATCTCACTTAGACTAGAGCCTATCACAGGTCAGGTTCTTACTAAATATTTTTTAAAAATTGACAAATATTTGTTGAATAAATGAAAGCTAAATTAATAAAGTCTGTCTAATTCAAACATATTCATTTCTTAAATTTCTTCTTTATGCATTGCATAAATAAAAGGAAAATGCATATTTATTGAGAGTTTATCATTTCAACTGGTTCAATCAGCAGCAGAGCTAATTTAAAGGGAAAGTCAATACTGGATCAGGCAATTCACAACTTGACATCTCTGACATGGTTGCATAACAGAGAATCTGGGGTTTTCAGAAATTGGAACAGATTGATTACAACAGGGAGTATTAAATAATCTGAAGATCATTGTGAAGCTACTTGATAAGCATAGACATTTTGTTTTTGCCCTGTTTCTGGTTTTTAGACATTTGTACTAAATCTGTTCTTCTCTTATCACGACTGTAGACAAAATTAGCAGAGGCTGAGAGGCTGGTTTCATCAGGCTGTGCACAAATTTTTGTTGGCCATAGTTGTGGATAGAGTATTTATTGGAGGTCAACCTAAGATAGGATATAAAACAAGAAGTGAGATCAATTACTGATTCCTGTGAACATATAATAGTATCAGGTAGGTCAGTCTGAGTGATTGATACCTCATAAGAAAAGGCAAATCAGGGGTCAACACTTCCAAAGATAACTAATGGAGAATAAAGACAGACTTTGTATTGGGACTTCATTAATCTAGTTTTGGGCATGGCAAAACTGTGCTGGTTGCAGGCACTCAAATATCAGGCAGCTAGATGTATGAATCTGAAGCTTGAGAAACAGATGTGGGCATCATTAGGTGGTGCTTGAAACCCAGATGGTAGATATAAAGAGACTGTGTAACAAGAAAACAGTGGGCCCAAGGAAGGAACACTTACATGCTGGGGAAACCCTTAAATAGTCAAAGTAAAAGGAGCCACAATGGTGGTAGAGGAGGAATGCCAGAACTTTTAGTGTACCAGAAATCAAAGGAAAGGATATTTTCAAGGAGGCTGGATTTCATAGTGTCAAATGCAGCAGAGAGACGAAGGAGGATAGAGGCTAAAAATCATTCTTTAGGTTTGGCAATTAGGAGGTCACTTACAAACATGTCGATGGGTTGGTGAGGGCAGGAGGCAGTTGCCCATGGGTTGAAGAGGAATAGAAAGAAAAGACTGCTCTTTTAGGTTAAATGCGATTAAAAGGTGAACTACTGTGTGGCTGTGGGGTTCAAAGAGGTTTCTGGATTTTTCTTGGTTTGTTTTACTTGGGTGATATTCAAGAACATCGAAAGCCTAGGAAGAAGGAAGCAGGAGAGGAGGAGAGAACGTGAACCCAGAATGGCCAGAGGGCATGACGATCAGGGCACCCTGCAAAGGCGGAGGCATGTATTTCTGTACTTGAAATTTCATTTTATAAATTTCATTTATAAAAAAAGGAAGATGATTGATAGAAGTAAATTGATTTTAATGTTTTATTATGAAAAATTTCAAACATACACAGAATAGTGTAATCAACTCCATATACACATAACCCATATTTATTAATTTTCAAGATTTCATAAACGTACTTTATTGATACCATTTTGTGAGCAGCCAGATATAATGCACACACTGGTGTGCATCTCTAAAATTATGGGTATATTGCTACTTAACAAAAGTGTATTATCATACCTAACTACATCAAGCAAAAATTCATGTTTCCAATGAGCATGACAGTTATGTGCATATTTAGAGCTATTCATATATTAGGGATTTTGTTAATAAATGCATAGAAATTAGATAAGGAAATACTTAATATATCACTCCCAAATGTGTATGTAGTTTTAACTGTGCAAAAAAAAGTCTTTCTAGTTAGGATGGTTTCTCATTTGAAATATAGTCTTCAGTGTGAATTAATTATATTCACATAAAGATAAGTGCCATTGATGAAGATGACAGTTTAAACTTGGAAAATTAATATTAATACACAATTATATATTGTATTAATTATAATTATATTGATTATTTATTGAGTATTAATATTTATTGATTATTATATTAATTATAATTATATATTTTTTAAATTATTTATTTCCACAAGGAAAGCCTTCAAAACCTTATTAACAGGCTAGCTTTGCTTGCATTCTCTGTAAAAACTTATGTTTTATCTGAATTAAAAACCATTGACATTCAATTCTGTGATGTGTGTGTGTGTGTGACTGAGAGAGAGAGAAGATATGTATACTTTCTTTTTAAGTGAAGTTACTGGAGGGCAATGGCTTTCCTCATAAATTAAAAACACAATAACAAAGGCGTATTGTTGAAATTGTTTTTATGCAAGTGTAACAAACTACTCAATTCAAAAATGTCTTTATCCTTGAAACTGACCTTATCCTAGTCATGGACTGTTGGCATTTAATATTCAGGCTTCCTAATTCTTTTTTGAAAGGCTGTCGCAGGAGAATTGCGTGTAGAATATATAATGATTTATTTAGTCTCACAGTCCCTTATATCTGAAAACCAAAGAAAAGAGAAAGAACACAAGCTGATTCTTCCATGTTAATGAAAACGATTGCCTATGAATTGATTTTAGGCAATTGATAGTAGAAAATTAAAAATAACTCAAGTATGTGATTTTTAAAACTATTTTTGCTATTTATACAATCCATACATATTTGAAGCATCCATATTTTAGGTCTGAGAAATGTTTTAGAGCCTTGCATTCTTTCCATGAAATTAGATTCACCTAACCAGAGTACCAAAACGTTAGAATTTATTCATTTTCCACAGTTAATTTCAGTGAGTTTATCTTAGGAAACTAACATTCATAAACCTGGAAGGTTATTGTGAAATAAAAGGATAATGATGGCACAGGACTCGTAGATTTTTTTCTTTTTTACTACGTAAGTCTAATAAAACAAACAAAAAATAAACTGAATCTACACATTTAGATAGTATAAACTTTGGAAAAAGTTTAGCCAAACAACTGTTTAAACAAGAAAGAAAAGATTTAATAGAAGTAGTTTATTAGCTAAATTCCATCTCATTTCACCTGAATACTTGTGTTTGTGGTGAAATAGCGAATAGGTAGGATTTGCCCCCTGGTACAGGCAGGACAAGCAAGATGATCGGGAAGCGAAGGTCAGCCATGTTCCCATATTTCCAAACACACATTTGGTGTCTTAGAAATACTTTCTGAACTTTTGGGGGTTACCTGCAAGCCAGTTGGCTCTGCAATAGTGTCCATCAGAAGTTAGAGCAACAAGGAGCCAGGCCTGTTTCTAATATGGGTTTGAGAAGATTTTGGATGCAAAAAGACACTAGGCCAGTTGAGTTCCCAATTAGGATGTCCAATTGGTATTTCAAACCTAACTAGTCCAAAACTCGTCTCCTCTAAATCTACCCCTCCCGTGGTTTTTTTCTACCTTACCTCTCAGGCTAAAAGTCACTACTTAAAGTCCTTCTTGACTCCTTTCTTCTTCTTACAGTCCACTTCTAGTATGTCAGATAATCCTGTTAGCTCTGCCTTTAAAACATATTCAGAATCCAGCTAGCTCATCGTCAAAAACACCACCCCCATCCAAGCCACCTCATCTCTCATCTGGGTTATTGTCAGAGCTGTCTAATTGGTGCCTCACTCTGGTTTTTCTGCAGTCTAGTCTCAGCACAGCAGCCAGAATAATATATTTTAATGTATAGATTCCCTGCTTGAAACCCTCCAAAGGCTTCCATTTCTCTCTGAGTAAAATCCAAGTATGCTACAGCTTGCTCTGTTCCTTCTTGGTTACTTCTCTCCACACTAATCTTGGTATTCCCCTGACACCCCAGGCTCACTCCTGCCCCAGGACTGTTGTACTCACTAATTTCTCTGCCTAGAACATTTTCCCCCCAGATCTTCACGTGGCTAGATCTCTCCTCTCCTTCAACCCTTTAATTAATATCATCTTCATAGTGAGGACTTCTCTGGCCTCCTCGTTTAAAATTGTAATCACCTCCAATGTTCATTATTCATTTTCCCAGCTTTCTTTGCCTCAGGAACATTTATCACCATCTAAGTCATGATATATTTTACTTATTAATATATATTTACTGTTTTATTTCTATCTCCTTAACTAGAATATTTGTTCCCTGAGGGCAGAGACTTTTTTTTATGTGTTCATTTTACTGCTATATCCCTTTTGTTTACAAAAGTACCTGGCACATGATAGGTGACAAATATGTATTGAATAAGTGAACAAATGTACCCATAGAGCTATTTAAGACAATTTTATGTTATGTGTGTTTTAAAAATGTTACCATGCAATATATGTAACTACTTTCCATGTTAATGCATATCTCAACCTCATTAATTGGAATTATAATATGTCTTATGTGGAAATAGCTCAGGTATTAAAGGACTTTTAAATTATTTTTAATTTTTCATAAATGCAATGCAGCAGGTATATTCTGTACCCAACTTCTTGGGCATAAGAAAATGTATTTCTCTGGTGCAGTGTGACAGATTTCTACTGTCAAGTTTGCTAAGCTGTAACTATACTTCTCAGAATTCCCTTTCCTACGTAGTTCCTACAGAGTGTGGGCTCTAAGAGACATCGTGCATGAGATTCGGAAAGGGGAAGTTGCCAGGAGCCGTGTTCCTTTTACACTAGGAAGAGCAGTGTGAAGCACAAGACACCAGACTGTCACAGTTTACCCACGTACCATCAGCTTATCTGCTGGCTCCTATGACCAGCTGGCACGGGGCGGGAGCTGGGCCACAGCTAGGCTGCCTCCAGCTGGACGTCTGGCTTTAGCTTCTCCTACTCCTGGGCAGGTGCATGAATTTCTCCGTGATGACATGTGCCAGCTTCTCCTGCAGGACACTAAGGGAGAGGCGTGGTTGGTGGTGAGAGACAAATGCAGGTTTATATACTTCCTCCCGGCTTCAGGTTCAGCCTCTGCACTCCAGGTTCCAGGTTCTAGTTCATTCGTCCTTCCCCTACATCACTTTTGTCTTCCCTTCCTGACTGCCCTGTGCCCTGTGCCTTCCAGAAACCAGACACAGACACAACAGTCTCATATAGACTGTGCAGTGAGCTCCCGCAATTGCATAAGGTCAAATCCCTAAGATTATATATGTGTGTGTGTGTGTGTGTGTGTGTGTGTGTGTATGCGTGGGTGTCTGTGTGTATATAATGGTTAGGAGACTGTGGCTAGCTCTCTCATCTCTTTCAAACCTTTAATTAACTATTAACATCATCTTCTTAGTGAAGACTTCCCTGGCTGTACCATAGACACACGTGCACACACACACACACACACACACACAATCTCCTAAGGATTCTGCTTCTCTGATGAAATGCTGACCGATACAGGTAGCTATCAAGAAACAAATTTGCTAGGTCACAGAATTTGTACATTTTTCATTTTAGTAGACTAAAAGTTTGATTTCTATTCAATGAAACGTTAGAAGCATTTTCCCCCAAGGATCTGCAAACTGTGAATCTATTTCATTTGCTCCCACTTTAATGACGCTGAGCAGATAGTAGAGTGTGTTTGCGTGGGGGGGTCGGTGCCTATGGAAGGACCTGGGAAGAGAAAGAAGAGTAATATGAGAACAAAGGATATGATGTCTACCCCTTATCTGCACAGCTGGCCTCAGTTAACAGGACCACTGTGAATCAATTTACATTTTAAACACTCCTTTTGTAATGCTAGAAATCAAAAACAATTTCAATAAAATAAAAGCTTAGATTCCCGCCTCCCCTCCCCCACTGTCATGGAAGTTTTGTTTATGAAGAAGAGTAATTTTCCTCAATGTGTGCATTCTCACTCTTGGCAGATGTTGGGCAGATGTTTGTACTATAGACACATGGGAACTTTCAGGAAAAACACCCTCTTAATTACTCAAAGCAGCCAAAAACTGTGTTGCATAACTGAGTGATGGAATTAAAAAGAAGTCTCACAGCTTAAAACACTCATATTAAAATGCCGTAACATTTTGCTTTTCCTTTGATTCCATCTATACTCTAAGTTCCTTAGACATCTTTGCTTACAAAGGCAGGACAAGATGTTTTAATATCTTATTCCTTTGTTATTACTGACTGAAATGGGTTCTGGATGACACAATTTCCTAGTTTCCCTTTAACATGAAGAGTTTCTGTGAAGCAGTAAGCCCCTAAACGTGTCAATAACAAGAGGCCATTTCAAAGAGTAAAGGAATCTTCCTCTTTAGAAGAATGTGGGTGGGGAGATATGCTTAAAAGAATCGGAGCCTCCCTGACTCTAACACTGTGTAACGTGGACGTCCAAAGGCCCACCCCTGCCCACCAGGCTTTACAACGGGAAAGTAACTGCAGCTGGCCCCTGGAGTTCCCACATATGCTTTCAACGGAATCAACATTCCTAGATGTAATCAGAGTCAGTAACTAGGAAAAGCAAATTCTTGTGCTATTTATAATTTGTTTGGCAACAAGTAGACAAGGGCAGTCACTAAGCAAAGGATTAATGGCTATCTCTTCCTTGAAAGCTGAACTCCCTGCAACAAAGCACACAGACTCTGGGGGTCTCTGGGGAGCTCCTGCCTCTTTTCTCTCTGCTGGCAGCCAAGAGGCTGAGCATAGCTTGGGAAGAGCAAGAGTTTAAGCTGCTCTGCAGTGAGATACTTCACTAACTGGGCTTGCTTATACTCCAAAGGGTGTCTATGATACGTGCTTTGAAGACACTCTCCAGGGAATCTTGGACAATGCTCTAGCCTCCTTGGGTAGGGATTAGGGATGTACTCAAGCTTTGAAACAGCTTTGCCTATAATGTATGAAATCTGAAAAGATTTGCAACAGGCCCACTCTGCTTTGGACCCTAATAAATCATGTTCTTAATAATAAGTCTTTTCATTTCTTTTGAATTCTTTTTTTTAACATTATTAAAGCTCACTAGAATTGAGAAAATATCTTTTTTTTTTTTTCCAGAGCACTTTTGATCTAGGATACTGTGATTTGTCCTTCTCTTCTTCTTACTTTTCTATGAAAGGGGTCCATTCAGCATGGCCATTCTTGGTTGGTTCTAGAACACTCTCTCTCTTTGCAGCCTCTTTCCTACTCTTAAGCAGAAAATAAGTGCACTTCTCAGCCCTGACAATAATGTCATTTTCTCTCCCTTTTATGCCACAGAGAGTCCCCATTCTGAGAGGCTGTGTTTAGGCTTATGCAAGGAGTTATATCATAAGACATGTAGCATATATCATTCATATATAGCTTTAGATCCAGGATAAGATGTTGGCACAGTAGTAACCTCAAATGCACATCTGATAACGATTAGCTCATTTCACTTACTTCTTGCCTCTACCAGATAACATCGCCAACATAGACAAACATGCCTTGACACAGAGTTCCACACCTTCTCTGCCTAACTTTCTCCTATCAGTGTCTAATACCAAAAAGAGACATAGACCCAGGCATGGTTCTCTGTGAACCTCATTTCATGGATTAGTGGTAACGATCAAAGGCTGCGTGACTTTTTTTTTTTTTTTTGAGACTGAGTCTCACTCTGTTGTCCGGGCTAGAGTGCCAAGGCATCAACCTAGCTCACAGCAACCTCAAACTCCTGGGCTCAAGCAATCCTACTGCCTCAGCCTCCCAAGTAGCTGGGACTACAGACATGCGCCACCATGCCTGGCTAATTTTTTCTGTATGTTTTTAGTTGTCCAGTGAATTTCTTTCTGTTTTTTTTTGGTAGAGACGGAGTCTCTCGCTCTTGCTCAGGCTGGTCTCAAACTGTTGAGCTCAAATGATCCTCCTACCTCGGCCTCCCATAGTGCTAGGATTACAGGCGTGAGCCACTGCGCCCAGCCCAGGGTGTGTGGCTTTTAAATCAGACTTTTCGTTTACTACTTGTGTAATCTTGGCCAAAGTACTTAATCTCTCTGTGTCTCAGTTTCCTCATCTGCAAAGTGGGAATAAAAATAGTATATTTACCACACGGTGTTACTGCAAGCATTGATTGAATTAATTCATGCCTATTTTCTCAAATAGTGTGCTTGGCCAACAGTAAGTACTATGTAAGTGTTAGCTATTTTTTTTTCCTGACATACTTAAAACAATGCAAGCTC
>CAUYSK010086705.1:0-33568 GCA_963575035.1 Avahi laniger | reverse complement strand
ACACCAACTCCGCTAGAGTGTGGAAAGAAGATTGGAGGTGAGATATGAGCAGTGGTCCCCAACCTCTTAGGCACCAGGGACCAGTTTCGGGGAAGACAATTTTTTCACAGACCAGGTTGAGAGGCAGATGGTTTCAGGATGGTTCAAGTACATTACATTTATTGTGCAGTCAAACCTCTCCGCTAATGATCATCTGCATTTGCAGCCACTCCCCAGCACTAGCATCACCACCTCAGCTCATAAGGCATTAGATTCTCACAGGGAGTGTGCAACCTGGATCCCTCACATGGGAATTTTACAGTAGGGTTCACACTCTTATGAAAATCTAATGGCACCACTGATCTGACAGTAGGCAGAGATCAGGCAGAGATGCAAGCGATGGGGAGCAAAGGCTACAAATTCGGATGAAGCTTCACTTGCTCGCTGCTCACCTCCTACTGTGCGGTCCTGTTCCTAACAGGCCATGGAATAATACCAGTCTACAGCTCAGGGTTTGCAGACTGCAGGCTTATATTATACATTACGTAATCATACATTAACATTGTTGACATAAGAGCAATTTTCACTAGTATAGAGATCCTGTTATTTCCGGATTATGGCAGAGGAGCAAGAAATATTTAAACCACCAAACCACAACATAGCCAGGTTCATGGCTTAGAGGAGTATGTTGCTTTCAATTTTCCTTGGGTCCAAACTTAACATGTGGCCTTATGGGGATACAGTTTGTGTGACCAATTACTACGTTTAATATCTCACAACTCCTGATTTTGGGAGCTTCCTTTGTGGATATCATAAGACGGGTCTGGGAATGGTGAAGAAAGTTATGGGAAAGTGAAAGTATGTGCTCATGGAGAAGGGAAAACATCTAGAAATCAAAAGGAACTTTTGTCTTCTAATCACTTAAAATGTGCCAGATTTTGTACCATGTATAGTATCTTACCAAATGTAACATACCTATATGGTGGACCATTTCTGTCCTCCCCATTTTACAAATATGGAAATCAAGGTCCAGAGTTAAAGAAATACCTAAGCTCTTTCAACTAAGAAGTGTAAGACACTGGATCTAATCCCGTTAGTTCATTCCATCTTCCAATCATAATCCCACACTCTCAACTTTGTAATAATACCTGGTCAACACTGTTTTCCGCTACTTAGAGAGAACTTTCCTCCTGTCCACTTTCTTCTACTTCACTTCTGGTATTGGTGCTTCAATCCTATTCAGGATTTACTGCCTTTGGTAATTATTTTCCCCCCACTCCAGCCTCCAAGGTCTGATACAGGTTCTGTATTACCATAACAATTTCAACAAATTCCTCAGGGGTAACGTAAGGGCTCCTTCAGATGTGCACTCATGGAATTTACCCAACTTAACCTTACCCAACTATCTCATGATTTCCTGACAGGTGCTTCTTTCCTATTAAACTTAGTGTATCTGGAGGACAGATATTCTGTTTGATTTATCTCTGTATCTCCAATTTCAGTCCAAGGCTTAGCTCATAATAAATATGTTTCACATGAATAAATGAATGAATGAATGATGGGTATATGCAAATCATTACCAAAATATGTTTGTAAACATCTATTCTTAGGTCATCATGCCAGGCCTAGAAACTTAATCAGAAAGGCATGTTCTTAGCTTATAGGTTAGGTAAGTATTTTAACCTGAGATCTAGTATATCAAAAATACAAAGTCTCAACTATAAAATGCAATCACACACGGTTTTTGATACACTTTGAAATGATAATTTTTTTTTAATTTGACATCACAAGAAATAGAGAATGCAATTAAGATGAATATTTTCAACCTAAACGGATTCCCGATCTATGAACCTATCAAAGTTGGATAATAATCAAGGCATAAACATTGATCGAAAACTAGAGGATCTGACTAGAATTCTGCGTGATGAAATTGAGTTTTTTAATTTTTCAACCCACAAGTTTGTGATTTACTGCCTTTGGTCACCTTTGTTGTTGCACTGATGAGATTAAACCAGTTTGCCTGATTGAGCCTGTCATCTCTACTGTACAGTAAAAAAAGACACATTGTCCTGATGGAGCTTGTTCATATTTTCAAGGGACTTATTTAGCCCCTCTATTTAAAAGACTTTTAAAAGAGTATGCTGCATATAATTTATTTTACACTTAAAGAAATGTATAGCTTTGTTTTATATGTGATCAGAAGAATAGCTGTGATATTTATTTGACACTGGGAGTTACTAAAAAAACCAGGATTAGAACAAGTTCCCCCGAATCTGAAATCTTTTTTTTTCCTTTGTTAGAACTACAGAATCACTTGTGTTGAGGGATATTTCTAAGCCCCTGTCTTGTATAGTGATGATAAATGAAACAAATGAAGGCTTTGTTAGGGAAATTGCTCCTAACGCACAACTGAAGGATTCATTTCTCTGACTACTGCCTTTGCTCATGACTCCTATTGTGGAAGAAGCAGGAGTAATCAGGGGGCAGAGCCAAGCACAGTTAAGTGTCTGCAGTTTCTAGATTTGGTCCAGACCTCAGAGGCCCCAAACCCAGGTCAGTTAACACACTGAGTATTATTTATCCTGAAATGCTCCTGCAGTTTTAAGAGACCACCCACCAGCTGTAGAATTCCACCCCAACCTGTACCCCTGCAGCGATGACAGATCCATTCATTCTCTCAAATACTCATTTCCATTTACGCTGGAGTTAACTTATCTCTTTATACAAAGATGCCTCTTTCTCTCCTCCAAGACTGAGATTGAGATGGCTCAGGTTTCACACCATCCTGCGGATTGATCTTGGCTCTCAGGATTGAGTGTGTATGCGTGTCTGTCTGTCTCTGGGTGTGATTACCACTGAAGCAAGGCTCTAAGACATCAGCCAATGTTCAGGGTCCAAGAAGTCAGCTCTCCCCACTTCCACTCCCCACCCAGATTGGCCCAAAGACTTACTACTCCTCTCTCCCCCAGGACCCAGGAGCTTTACCTGAGCATCCAGCACCCCCAGGACTTGCTTGTAAGAGGCGCCGGTGTCCCACCTCTGCAGGCTGGAAAACATGGTCAGGAGGCGCCCTGTGGAAAGAAGTGCTGCAGCTGTCACCTCCCTTGGCAGGCATCTGACAGTTCATGAGGGGAAGGTGGGTGGAGGATCTGGGCTCAGGGCTGGCCCAGTCAGCTGTTACCTAGTTGGCTGCCTGCCCTTCTTGGAGGGTGTGCCTGGGTCGGGGTGGGGGTGGAATGGGGTGGAGCTGGCTGGAAGGAAAGTGGGGAGGGAGAGGAGGAGGGACTTTCTGTAGAGTCACAGGATCCCTGCCTGGGGGTGGGGGGAGCAGTTCTCAATTGACTCAGTAGTTCTCAAACTTTCCCTTTCCCAGGGTGCTCTGTTAGAAAACCTGAGACGGAAGCACAGAGCTCACTCCTCTCTGGGATGACATTTGCAAACACAATGTTACAGAAAGTTGTTGAGGACAACGTGCCAGTGAAATTTTGGGGAGCAAATTTATTGCAATGGCCTTAACGTTAAAAACAAATAAAATACTTCCTTTAGAAAGCCATAACAGTATATTGCATCTAAATTTTACTCTTTAAATTAATTATAAAACAAGATAATAAATGAAAAATTTCATAGTAACTAGTATCAGCAAAGAACTAATGTGACACGATGCATAAAGTGGGATATGAAAACTATGGATGACATTTCGATTTTTGCTAAATATTAAGAAACGATGAGTCTTGGATAAAGAAGTGCAGGGGTACGCAACAAATTATTTTGAGGCAGATAGTTGACACATGATATATGTCATTGGACTAATGACATATATATAATAACATTTTGTTTCACTTAGAACCTGAAGCAACAGAAAAGGGAGAAATCTTAGGATTTCCTAATAGTTGGGATAAAGGCAAAGCAATGTAATATTTTGCAAGGAGGGGTATTATGTTTCAGGACCAAGGAACATTCTGTCTGTTTCTTGGGATTGATGTTACAGGTAGATGAGGGTTTAGAACAAGAGGAGGCCCAGAGATGATACGGGGGGATGTTTGGGTTTGGCAATAGAATGGGTCGAACTGTGAGGAGTCAGATAATTTTTACATAAGAATTTAGACCAAATGATACTTCATGGAATTGAAGTCCTGGGGAATGTTTAGAACACAACTTATTTGTTTTTGTCTCTTTAGACAGTATTTGTTGAGTCCCGTGCAAGGATTAACTTGTATCTGTGAGGAATTAAGAGCACAGCTCAGGAGTTAGAAACACTCTAATTTTCTTCCAAAACTTTCCACCAGTCCATGTACCAATTTGGGAATATCTACACTCACTCAGCAGCCTCAGCCTGAGGAACCCTCTCCCTGTATGTATTTTGAACTGTTCATTCTATGGATCCTATGTAGAATAGAAAAGACAAGGTCTTCTTAGAGTGGTGGACCTTTCTTTTTCAGATATAGTTTCAAGGAAAGAAGAAACTTTGAACCCGTGCCTTAGAGGAGGAAGTCAGGAAGAAGAGAAAGTCTAAAAATACCTCAGGCTCTAAATTCAACATTTGTCTTCTTTCCATCTCTTAGAATCAATCCCCTCAGGAAAGCCTGGTTCTAGAATTGGCAGCAGAAATATTTCTGCAGTCACTCCTCTCTGTAGAGATACCTGGCTTCTTGATTGGTGGGAGGAGGGAGGAACGTCTAAGGTAACTGTGTAGAAGTTGGAGAGGGTGCTAAGTATGTTGGGGATCTGGAGTGATAGAGTCCCATCTAAAGGGATTGGGGAAAAATCTCTGGGAACCCCACAAAACGTAATAAAAATTACATTTTAATGTCAAGTTTTCCATTTTGTAGCTGGTGCAAAATAAGATTGTGCAAAAGGGGGAAGGCATGAAGGTTCGTATAAGAAAACTTAGTTTGCAATGCTTACTTAAGGAAAACGGGATGAAATATTCAGATTTGCCTAGGGAATAGGAAGTATAAAATAAAAGGCCCCGACATACATAAAACCTTACCTCAAAGTTAGCACTCTGACTCACTGATTTCTCATGCAAGCTGAGCTGTGAAGTAAATACTTTCCTTTTCCAGCACAGAGAAAATCGTGGGGTATGGGAGGGGTGGAATAAAAGGGAACATAGATTAAGTAATGGGTGGGGCATATTTTATGCCTCAGTAGTCAATGTTTCAACTTGTTGGAAAGATTCACGATATCCTCCAGGAGATTCTGTAACGCTTTACAAGTTCTCTAGGCGCAGCGAATCATACTTTCTTATTTAGGAGAGGCTCATGAACAGGGTCAGAATCTCTGAGAACGATTAGAAGTAAGGCTGAAAGGAAGAGCTGACTATTTCCCACAGTTAGTTGGGCATATACTTGCCACCATGGCAGAGAGAGGAGAATACTTTTTCTCAAGATAATTGTAGGTTATATTTTTATGAGGGGGTGGGAGATTGAGTAGTTACTTTCATTGATCTTGTTTACTTTGGTGTGAAAATTTAAGTTAACAATAGCATTAAATGAATATCATATTATCATCATCATTTTTGTGTAGGGCCTTTTTTCCTTTATTTTGTTTTATTTACATTTCCCCATCTACTTATTTTCCAATACATTTTTCCATACCATAAATCATTATCTGGAGCAACTAGTATCTTTCCAATTCAACTTCTACACATTTATGCAGATACTTGTTTATCCTTGAAAAATATATAGTGCTGCTTTATGTGTTTTTAAAATTTATACAAATGACATTTTGCTATAAAGTCACTGAGATAATTCCCCCCTGACATGTAGCTTTGAAATTATTCCAAACACACAGTTTGCTATGTGAGTGATACATGTTTTGCTGAGATAAGAACGTGGAGTATATTTCCTCCTCCCCTTCAAAATGTGGCGTTTTATCAGACCCCATATGTGAGAACGTGGAGTGAACTTCTCCTGCCCTTGGGAATGTGACATCACACCTTATCAGACGCCACCTGTGAGTTACTGATTTCAACTACTGGGCTTCAAAATATGTGTAAACTGAGGAGTCCGACAAACAATCTGAGAGCGTACGCAGTGGTAGGCTGTACTTTGTGAGCCACCTCTCCTCAGATGCTATGACAGAGTTGCTCTGTCAGCTGCTTCACCACAGACTGAGGGCTCAGTCCCCTTGATGGGGACACACCCTGTTAGCCTTCAAGCAAAGTTCTGAAACCCTGCCAACATCAGCACTCCACTCTAGGGACGGCACCTGTAATCTCAGATCTCTGCTGCGCTAGTCACGACGGTCTTTCCTGAGAACTATTTGTAAACAAGTACACCTCACACTTTAATTAGACTTTATTTTCTACAGAGGCCTGCTTCCATCCTAATTGAGCAACTAGACTTTAATAATTTTGGAACTGATTTGTTAATATACCTCATCTATCAAGTGAATTCCCTGTGAGATTTATTCTCATTCTTCTCTCCCTCTTTCTGAACTTAGGGGCCAAAAAAAAAAAATTCTCCTTGTATGGTGTTGTAGTCCATTTTGTGCTGTTATAAAAGAATACCACTGACTGGGTAATTTATAAACAGAAATGTATGGGCTCACAATTCTGGAGACTAGGAAAACCAATATCAAGACACTAGCAGGTTTGGCAATACTGATTCCAAGATGATACTTTGAACCTTGTGTCCCCTGGAGGGGAGAAACACCACCGTGTCCTCACATGGTAGAAGGTACAAGGGCAAAGAGACAAAAGTGGGCTGCACTTGCCTTTTTATAACCACATTAATACCTACCACCCATGAGAGCGGGAAGCCTTCAAAGCCTAATCATTTTTAAAGATCCCATCTCTTAATACTGTCACAATGGAAATTAGGTTTCAATTTGAGGTTTGGAGAGGGCAAACATATAGCAATAAACTACGTGATTCACGAAATCCTACTTTGATCTCCTTACTTCGATCATGCAAAACATCTCTCTTTTTTCATATTTTTTAACTCAACATTATTTGTAAGACATCTACCTATGCAAGGCTGTACTATATAGTATTCACCTATTATTCCTGACTTCTGCAGGATGCTTTCCTAGCAGAATGATAAAGACTCTAAGGTAAGATTGTGGATTTAAGCTTTGAGCTTCACTATTTACCAGCAAGTCATTAACTCAGGGCTCACTTTCTCATCTATAAAATAAAAGTAATAGTAACACTCTCCTTATAGATTTGTTATAAGGATAGCATGACCTAATCATGTAATGAATAAAGCACTTAGAACAACAAGGGCACATGGTAAACACTGCAAAATTAATGTGATTATTACTTATCTAGTCACCTCATGATCAACATATAGGCTAACTTTAAAGTCAGTGCTGTGAGAAACACTTCTCTCAAAGAACTGGTGTGTGTATGTGTATTTCTTTTAAATCAAGGGTCCTCAAATGTTTTGGATGCAAGATCCCATTACATTCTTCAAAATTGTTGAGGACCTGAATAACTTTAGTTAATGTGGACTATCTCTATTTATAATTACCATATTAGAAATTTAAATTTCAATTAAAAATATTTATTTGTCAATGTATTATGATAAACCAATTACATGTATTCATAAATGACAGATTATATACGAAAAATAGCTATATTTTCCAAAATCAAAATTGTTTTAGAAGACTAGCATTATTTTACATTTTAATGTATGATTTAGTAGAAGATACCTGTATTCCCATACCTGCTTCTGTATTCAATCAGTTGAAATATTTTGTTTTGATTGAAGTAGGTGAAGAAAATCTGGCTTTACATGCATATGTAGTCTGAAGAGGTGAATTAATTTAATTACTTTTCAGATAATTCTGGATATTTTCTTTGAAATAACACTTAAACTCTGGTAGTTTCTTAAAAGTCATTTGCAATGTGAAATCTGAAACCATATCAGTAAATCTTTCGTGCTCTGTTATTTAAAATTCATTGGTGTAACTTGCATTTGAATAGATCTTTTATCCTTGTATAATTTGGTAACATCATGTATTGATTATTTGGAAAATATTGGTTTCCTGAGTTATGAATAATGTCTAAATGTTTATATCCTTATGCAATATCAAATATTAATATTTATTATTATTTGTTGATATCACCATGAATGTTAACAGAAAAATCCTTAAATATTGGGAAGCTGTCAAGTTTATGGTGGTGGATACCAATATTCCAAAATTATAATTTTCTCTAAAAGCTAAAATTTTTCATTGACAACAAGCCCTATCAGTTGTATTTCTTGAAGTGACAGAATTGCTTGCTTGCTTCTGAGCAAACACCTACCAGATATCCAAATCTAAACATTCATAGTTTGTTTTCAGTCATTGTTTCATGTAAAAATGGTATTACATGAAATTTCAGCAAATTTGGCTTACAACTCAATCATACAATTGCTTTTCCTCAAGACAACTATCATACTTTGTTATGCAGCAGAAGGGCTTTGTGTGTGCTTCCCATAACACAAAACATTGAAAAGACGACTTACGGGCCAAGATTTAATATTTGTAAGCATGTGCATGCATGCACACATACCCATTTTAATTTTCTGTGAATGCTCAGTAGTGAAGAACACAATGATTACTATTAATAGTACCTGGTGCTGCTGCATTTATTTGTTCCAAGGAGCCAGCGGTTTTAAACATCATTACTTTTATACCGTCAGTGAAAATATCAACACAGTCAGAAAGACAAGTAAAAAAAGGTGAGGTATGAAAATCAGGTGTCTGTCCATAGTAAGTAATAAGGCCATCATCTAGGAAACTTCTGAAGAGGGCGTAAATTAAATTAACATGTAAATGTAATGGAGTTTTAAATAAAACAATTAACCATTGACTCATATCTACCCCAAGGAAATGAGCAGAAATAAAGTCTTATTTTTTATTGATAAACACTTTCATTGGATCATTATTCATAATAATTGGAATAAAAAATGAATTTTAATAATAGAAAAAACTTGGAGTTAGTTATATACACATCTGCAGGTTGGAATATTATGTTATGATAAAAGTTAATGACCTCTGAAAATGCTAATAGTATAATGACAAAATGTTTAAAAGGATATAGCCTTTATATTTGACTTATAAATTATGTAGATAATAATAATTAAATTATTTTTGTTTAACATGTTAAGTTAAAGGGGTTAAATTGTTTAACATTGCAAATAATCAGATGTTAATTGTGGTCCCCATTGGGTAGTGATATTATGAATAATTTTTATTTTCTTCTTTATATTTATATAATTTCAAAATTTTCTATAGCTAACATACATTCATTTCAAAAGTAGACAAAAATAAATGTGAAATGAGGTTTCTGCATTAGGCTGATGTGTTTTTAAATACATACATAATTCTTGAACACATGCTTTAAAAATCCTTTGCCAGCACCTCCACACCCCACAATTTGCCAAGCGTCTCAGAGGAGCTGATCGAGAGCTTGGTGGAAAGCAGGGGCTTAGGTGTGAGAGAGACCAGAGATTGAATCTCATTTGGCATTTGCTGTGCGTGAAACCAGACAAAGTATCTGAGATCATATATCTGATCCTCAGTTTCCTCTGCCTCATTTTTACTTCATGGGGCATTCAAAGCACTAAATTAGATATTGAATGTAAAATGCTGAGCACAGAGCCCGCCATGTTGTAGATAATCAGTAGATACTGCAATAATTATTACATTTAGAGCTGTATCTTAAAAAGTCTAAGGATTGAGTTTCGGTGGAGGTTAGAAACCACAAATGTAAAGCACAGATAGCATAACCGTGAGGCTGTCATCCAGCTGTGCTTATAAACATGGGAACAGGAGTAACAAAAGGAATGATTGGACTTTCTCAACGTAGAGGATCTGTAGATGGTCCAAAAAGGACCTTTGCAAGAATCAAGAGTGCTCATGAGGTCATTTAATTTGGATAAAGATAAAGTCGCAGCTAAGAAAGTGATAGGGAACTGGAGACCAGGAGGTCAAAGTACTGATCATCTCAAGGAGGATAAACCTTTATGAGTGGCATTTAAACAATCAGTTAACAGATCGTAATTCCAAATATGCCCTTAGAGTGACAGGTCTGGCAATATTCTGCTGTCTCTGCCAACAGAATGCTGCGTGGTGAAGGTGAACTTAGCTTTCTTTTACTGGTCATAACGAAAGTCCTGTGGGAAACCATATGCTGGTCTGTCATTTGGGGTTGACAGTTCGATTCTCTATTGTACACGGCTACCAATTTTTCCCAGTGGTAAATACAGCTGAATCTCTTCAGAACTTCCAAACTCAGCGTAATAATGGCATTTAGCAGCAAAAGGGCAAGTGTTGATTTCCACAGGGAGAATCAAACATGTTTTTTAAGTTAGAACTGCTGGGTTTACTTCTATTTCATGTGCACAGGCTTCTCTCTGTGAAGTCCAGATCTCAAGATCTGACAGTGTTGGGAAAATAACCAACTTTTTATCCTTCTATTCCTCCTAAGATGAGAGCTGATAGTAAAATGGAGTTAAAAGAACATTAGCAGAAGGAATATAGTCATGTGCTACCTCCATTTATTAAAAACAAGTGCAAGCTGCACTGTTTTGGACTGTATGGCGAAAGTTAAAAATCAGCACTAGAGAAATTAAAATCAAAATAATAGGAAAAAAGACTGTAAGGTTCTCAGGATTTATTTCAAATCTACCATGTGACAGAGGAAGAGATGAGACCATGAAGAGTTCAATGATTGCCAATGTTATAAATGGAAGAAAGGCCAAAGAAAAACATCATATTTCCTTGAATCTAGGATCCTTTGTGTTTGTTTAATACTAATCTAATACCCTTTCCTTTTGTCTTAAATAAATAATGATTTGCAAACGGAGAGAGGATGCAAAATATGCTCATTTTTACATTAACAAAGGGAAATATAATTTATTTATGATCATTTTTGTTGTGATCTCAAAGTTGTATTTGCATGATTAAGCAAAAGGAAATTTCCAAATATTTTTCAAAAATTTCTTCAAATCTCCATTTTTCTGAATGCTGTTCTTTATTCAACTGATTTAACTGTTGTATTTAACAAGGATTAATTGACTACCTTCTGTGTGTCAGGCCTTCTGGTGGGTGCTGCAAATGATTTGTTTCTGTCTTCATTGGATTATATACTAGTGGAAGAAACAAGTATACCAAAAAATGTACAATAGTATAAAGAAAACAAATAGGATGCAATATTAAAAATTAATTTATCAAGGCTTTACCTTCTAGATTAGTTGGTTGTGAAATGATGAATAAACTATAGCTAGCCATAAGAATAGTTAGAGCCAAACTATTTCATGTACAGGAATAATATGGGCAGAAGCCTAAACACTTCTGTTTATGCTTGTTTTTCCATTCTTTATGATGTACGTTACTTGAAAACATATGAAATTGTCCATGCGTAAGTATTGCTAAACCTACAGCAGCCTATCTTTCTCTACCACCTTTTGAGTCATTATGTAGATTTTGAGAAGACATATGGGGTAAAGTCCACATTTATACTATTCAAATGAATACTTACTGAGCCATGTCCCATGAATCTGTATGTGCTCCTTTCTGTACATGATACATTTCAAATAGATTTGAATGCTTTTGATCAAACTAATGTAGGACACTAGAACAAGACCCTGAAGACTTTAAGGTCAAAACTTAATAATAGCTAATATTTGTAGTGCTTAAGTGTCAGATGGCATACTAAGCTATTTACATTTAGTATCTAATTGAGTCCACACAAACCCACGTTTTTGAGAAATTAAATAACTTGAAAAGAGTCATGTGGGTGATAATCCAAGAGCTGATTATAAGAAGTTTTACCATCAAACTATTCAGAATAGAAGGAGATGGTGCACCTGAAGCCCAAGAGCTGTGGCAACTTTTATGCATAATAGTATTAATATTAACACAGCTACAGAAAGATTGTCAACTAAAGTGTTAGCACAGAATAGCATTTGGAGAGAAATGCATTTCCTCAGTGTGAATACCCTGTCTTTCAAAGGGAGAGAGGTTCCTGTGAACTAAGAATACTTTTCTCAATTTTCTATAGTTTAGGTAAATAGTCATTTATTCATTCATCGAGTATATATTGCATTCCTATTATGGGGCAGGAATTGTCGGAAATGCTGAGGAAAAAAAAAATCAGGAAGAAAAATCCTTCCTATGTGAAACTAACTCTCCAGGGTATTTTGGGGAACAGACACTACACACCTACATAATGAAATATTTTAAAGTCGCATGGCAATAAGTGCAATGGAGAAAATTAACGAGGGGAAAAGTGATAGGAATATGGGTGACGTTGCAATTTGTAGATGGTGGTCAGAAAGGGACTCACTGTAAAAAGGTTGTAGGGAGAAAAGACTTTCCCTCTACTCTCCTAGGTGTGACAGCTGGGTTTATGAAATAAACTGACAATGGGCAGATTAACAGAAAAGAAAAGGTATATAAATTTATTAGTTTTTAATATTATGTCCACAGGGACATTTCAGGAAAAAATGTGAATATCTAAAAAAAAAGCAGTGAGACTTAGGAACTTATATACCATATACAACGGGAATGTCATACAGAGGAAAATATAGAGAAGGGGAGGCAGGACGTAGGCAACTTAGGAAAGAGTAATAATTTTTAGAAAATGTAAGTGGACTCTCAGAAGAAGAACAGGTGGGAGATATGATAGTTCATGACAAAGTTTATCTGGATGTAGTGTCAACTTCTAGTCTTCTATTCTGTGATGAGTCTTTCCTGGTTGATGAAACTCCCAGAGAAGGGATTGACGATGATTGAGTTTCTTATGCAGTATTTGTCTTTAAGCAAATAAGGAGAGTTCAGCAAAAGATTCTCCCTGCATTCGCTGTTTATCAAGAGACCTTTGCTCAAAATAATCAGTATACCAAAGCACATATTTTGAGGTAGCATCATCTGAATTTCTTCAGGGCCTTTAAGCAAAAAACTAAGAGGAAGGGGAGCAAGAAATGGAGTTATCTGGTAATTTTTGAGGAAACCCTGGCATCAAAATTTGCAGAACAGGTGTTAGAAATTTGGAAGAAACCCAGGACAACAGTGCTTGTTTAGAAGTGTTATTCTATCTAAAGTCTAAAAAAGCACTTTAAATAAGTGTAAAATAACATGTATATAAGAAAACGTTTTTTCCATAGTTTAATTTGTAGTATATTTTTTATTAGTGGCCTTACAATTAAATTAAATAAGGTAGGCCTTACAATCATTGACATCTTAGATCCAGTAAATTATAGTATTAGGAACAGCAAATGGTGGAATTCAGTCAAGGATAAAGATTTGCAAAGGACTTTTCTCCTTAAAAAATCATCCCAAAATAAGACTACTATCTTTTAAGTACCTAGAAGTAGACACAATAAAATTATGTGTACTTTAAAAAGAGGTTATAACAAGTTGGTGAACAATTTCTACTTCATTCTCAGCCCCCTCTTTGGCCAATATTCTTATCCTTAGAATCACCATCAGTCTTCATTTATTAAAAGAAGGATGGTGGTTATGACACGAGAATGTAGTCATTATCTTCCCATTAACATTAACTAAGATGAATTTATGTGATAAGGAACAGCTACACAAGGAAGAGTTTCATTAATTTGGCTTTTAAAATGACACATTAATGAGCAGAGAGAAGTCAAAGAAGCCTTTGGAGTCTTCAAAGTCTACTAAAGTGATTAGCCTTAATCATAGTAGATGCCTATAAAAATATATATAAATAAAACATGGTTTCTCCTCTTGATCATTATTAAATGGGAATGAATTTAAAGATTAAAGAGCAAAAAAAATCTTTCAAATTTGGACGAAAAGGCAGAGGAATATGAAACATATTATTTAATATGTTAAACTTCTCCCTTTG
This sequence comes from Avahi laniger, assembly GCA_963575035.1. Classification (NCBI taxonomy): domain Eukaryota; kingdom Metazoa; phylum Chordata; class Mammalia; order Primates; family Indriidae; genus Avahi; species Avahi laniger. The sequence goes on along the minus strand of CAUYSK010086705.1, from coordinate 19,776 downwards.
TAATAGCTAAAACAATCTAAAACCCACATTAGTTTGAATTTAAATAGTCAAATGTATTTATATTCATATTTAGAAATAATAGTTAATGTTCATGATTAAGCAAATTAGCTACATATATATTCTCCAAATTTCATGAATTTAAAAACATAAAAATGATTTTTAAAAAGAGAAAAGAAAAAATATCACCTAAACTCCACCCCCACATGGCAACTCTGTGTATGATTTTCTATGTCCCAGTTTTCCTGTAAGCCCCGTTTTTATATTTAATCACAATTTCACCATGATTACATTTATTTCTTTTTTAGATTTCACAAATGGTTTTCTTTTGCTTCATTATCTCCATAATTACCATTTTAAAATAACTATCTATTGTGCTAATGTAGCATAATTTAATTAATTAATGTGGATTCTTTGACATTTTATTATTTCCAAATTTTTACTATCACATAAACATCTTTGTGCAAAAGTGTTTTTACTCTTTTCTTTTTATTACTTTGAAATGAATTACAAAGAATTAATAGTTCAGGAGGTTTAATGGCTCTAACTTTTGACAACATTACCTAAAGGCATACTGCTAAGTTACATTGTCTTTAAATGGTATTTATTTATAAATTGATTTATGTTTTTCACCTAATATCATACAACCGTCCTCCTGCTCTATGGATAATGATAGTGATAATGACAGCACCACCAACAATAATAAAATTATCTAGTCCAAAACATGCAGGGTGCTATTGTAAGCAATTTATATAGAATTTTAATGGACAATTACAGGTTTTATATTGTTTTGATTCCTTCCTCTTCTAATTAACACTGATCTGTGCATATTATTTAACCTCTTTCAGATAAACTTTCCCAATCATACTATGCAAATAGGACTAAAAATCTTGCAGAATTTTTGAGAGGATTGGTTTCCTTAACACTTGGATTTTTAAAAACATTTGACCCTTTAAATTTCTGGAATTTATATTTTAGTATGTTAAATTGTGTGCATCTAGTCTTTTCTACATGGTTCATTTATCACATTACTTATTAATTATTATCCTGTTCACGTGTACTTCCTTATATTCTAAATTATCATAATCAATTATGTCTATTTTTGAACTTTGTATTCCTTTTCATTGATGTATTTTCATGCCAATAAATAAATAATACTTCAATGATTATTGTATCAATTTATGTTTCATTCTTTGGTAGACTATACTTTCTTTCCTAAACTTATGGTTTTTGTGTGTTTGCTTGTTTCACAATATTATTTCATAGTCTTACAAATTTATTTTTACCAGAAAATTTCAGAATTATTTTGTTGAGTTGCAAAATAGTGTAGAGCACAGGAATGTGTTAATTTCAAAAATACTGATATCTTTTCAATATAATCAGAGTAAAATTGTTAAGGCTTTGTAGATGCATTCTCAATGTAGCACAGGTGCAGCAATCTCCATAAATGAGACTGTTGGGAAGAGAGGATTACTTTTCAGTGGTCCCCTTAGAGTTGGCTTAAACAAATCTTTTTAACTAGAACAAAACGTGTCTGATTGTAGCTACAGAATCAATTTAACTATTGTTAAGTCGGATAACTTATTTGAAACACATAGGGTGTGGGTTCTAAAATATTTATTACATTTCGATATAAAATTTGCAACTACATTTTAATTATCAAGAATATAAATATTTGTCTATGGAACCGAAATGTGTCATTCATAGAAAAGAATGAGTACATTGTCTGACTAATGAATTAAATCCTCATTTAATTGAAATCCATTTAAATTTAATTAAATATACCCTGAGTGTCATGCTATTTAAATGGTAGATAATATTGTATTCTGTAAAAAAAAGTTGATTTACATAAATATTTAAGCAAGAACAAAGGGACAAATTTACCCTAAATTAATGATCCAAATCATATGGGATAATTTTAATATTTTAGACATGAGTTCACACAGTTTAGTATTTATTAAATAATTATAATGGTAATTAATATTCTTAGCATTTATTTAGCACTTCCTCTATGCTAAACATGGTCCAAGTGCTTTATTTGTACTCATGCTATCTCTTAGCAAACCTATGAGAGAAAAACTATCATTATCTCCGTCTTACAGCTGAGGAAATGAAAGTTCAGAAAGAAATCTAAGAACTTTGTTCCAAATCACATGGAGAAAGTATTTGAACCTTGGTTATCTCTGGAGTCTGTGTTCTCAATTATTTTGCCAAAAACAATTAAGTCCTTTTATATCATAACCGTTCATCAACTTTGCTTAGCAGATGTTTTTGATCATCTATAGCTTTGTAAATTTAAATTGAAATCCTTTACAGTATCTTGACTCTTCATTTCAGCTAAATGAGGGATTCCCTATAAAAGATCAAACAAGGCTTGAGAAGTTCTCTTATTTAGGATTAAAAGCTAATCCTAGAATAAAACAGTGTATGTACTATATTCCACAGTGTATGTACAATATTAATAATACTGCAGACCTTTCAAATTTGACTTTTCAATTAAAAGTATGATATATGATTTCAAATTATTGCCCTCGTATTCACAACACTTTCTGACTTAATTCCAAGAATATATTTATTTTATGATTCTATAAAAACTGTATCTGTAAAGGTCTATAAAAACTATAAGATAATGGATTGACCTTTATTCTTTCAAAACCAAAAGTAAAACAAGCAATAATATTCAGCTCACTGTATAGGCAAGAAGCTGTGGAGCTAGCGTTAGCAATTGTGAATACAGACTTGACCTTTCCAAGGCAAAGAAGGATGGTTGGCAGGGGCAACAAATCTTCATTTGGACCAGCCTGCCAGATCCCCTGAGTCAACTATGCATGATACTTGGGCACCATCTACTGGAAATATTAAATAACAAGCAATTCGCTGAGGAATCGTGAATGTAAGAGATATTCCAGGGAATCCCTGCATTTCAGACTTCTACTTAAGCCCTGTGTGCAGTAGCAATCTATTTCCTCTAGATAATCAGAATTAATCGCCCAGCTAGCACATTCGCCCCTTTCATTGCCTGTTGAAGGGGCCAGGTGTGGGGAGCACGGGAGCTCCAAGTGGCCAGGTGTGGGCTCAACTTTCAGTGCAATGGAACCATATTACTATGTCCCTGATGGAAGCAATACTCCTTTGGGAACCAAGATCACTAAATTAGCAGAATCCAAAATCCTGTGGGCCATGAGGTCTCTGCCATTGTAGTGTGAAAGCAACCACAGATGACGGTAAAAGAATGAGTGTAGCTGTATTATTATTATAATAATATTATAATAAAAATTTATTTTAATAAAATTTATATTATAAATTATATTATATTATACTGTCCTTAACCTTATTTACTCAAACACTGAACTTAGAGCTTTCCTTATTTTTAACATTCATACACACACACACACACACACACACACGCACACACGCCTTATTCACAGAAGGCCTTAGCTGGCATAGTTAGTTGATTTTACTGATGTTTGGGAAAGATGACCTAGGTTGATATTGCTGCAAAACCAATAATTTAAAATGGAATTTAAACGCTGTCCCATGGTGCTTTCTGCCAACAAAGGGTCCAGTCTTGCAACACGTTTTTAACTATCTTCTCTCTTCGTCTTCTATTTCCTTCAGAATTCCTTCTATTTCCTTCCTATTCATTTCTATGCAATTCTGACACATTTTACTTTTACTAGTTTCCTGTAATCATTGCCCTCTAGTGGCCTCTCTAGCTATTTTTCTAAACAAAGACACCTACCTAATGAAAATTCATGTTAGCTTTTAAGATTAATTCTTATTTTAACACTTCACTCGTTATAGACTAAGATAGTTTCAGCACAATTTTTAGATAACTTTATTTTGAACTTAATCTTTATTGAGGAATTAGAATGATGTTAAGTATTTTTTCTACGTATGTTGCAAAAATTTGGCTTTTCTAAAAACAAATTATCTGTCAATGAACAACATGAAATAAAAATATCTTCCAATAGGTTGCTTAACCTTGTCATATTTCATAGCCATTCATCCTGTTTTGTGTAGCAGAAGAAATAATTAAAATTAGAAGATTTAAAGGAGCTGTACTGAGGATTTTGTTGTTTTCATTTATTTTGTTTGTGTAATGGTACTGGTGACTGACTTTTACTGCTCATCTGTAAATTCTGTGGGCCTTGGCTTCTTCCTCTCTGTTCTTTAATACAATTAACTATATAAAATATATGCAGTAAAGGCGCATAATAGACACTTGTGTATAAGGATCCAGTAATCAGGCTGAGCTCAGCGATGGAATAAGGACACAGGTATGATTCACGGAGATAATGGAAGAGATGACAGTCATCCACTGCATAACGGTGTTTCCATCAGTGGATGTTTCCACCTTCCATATACGAAGGTTGTCCTTTAAGATTGTAATACCATATTTTTAATGTATTTTCTCTGTTTAGATACAAAAATATCATCGTGTTACATTCCCTGTGGTATTCAGTTCACTCACATGCTGTAGAGGTTTTAGCCTAGGAGCAACAGGCTATAACATTTAGTGCAGGTGTGTGATAGGGTATAACATTTAGGTTTGTGCAAGTTCACTCTATGATGTTTGCACAACAAATAAATCGCCTAATGATGCATTTCTCAGAATTATGCCTTGTTAAGTATGACTGAATTTATGACAAAGAGCATAGTGAGAGATGAGAAATAGGTCAAGTCTTGACATATACAGAGTGCCCCTGTCTCTGTATCTTTTACTAGAATAACTCAATGTCTACAGCTTCTTGAATTAAGGTTGTCAGAGTGAAGTTTTATTTTGCTTAATATATAGCTAACCGGTTGGTACTCTACACAGGATTTGATAATTCAGACCAAAAAGAAATTCTTCACTCAAGAATTAGCTGGATTAATAGCCAAATTCCCTGTTTTTAAGGTTTTTTTTTTTACAAAATCCCAAAGGAAGCGCCAATGTTTGAAACTCAAGGGAAGCAGTTTTTAGTCTGTCTTTTTAGTTGCTAGGACTAGAATGATTTCCTTAGCCATCTTTTGAAATCTGCTAAGAAGGACTGATAATTCTGTATAACAATTCTATATTCGTTACTGCCATTTGTCTTCTCAGAAAGCTGCAGGATTGCAATATTACAAATCTTAGGCACATGTGAAATGTATTTTTCTCTTTTCTGTTTCTCATTACAGAAATGAATTTTGAAAGGTATTTTACATTGCTGTATTCATGGTAGCAAAGGGGATATGACTCAAAACATTAATGTTGTCTTTGCATACTGAAAACTACAGAATAAAGTAAGACAGTCTGTTAACACTTGAGTGATAGAGTGCCGTCCCTCTATCTTCACTGCACTCTGTGATATGAAGATAGTTCCCTTGCATTTGCTAAGAAGAATTTTAACTCACTGTCCCTGCCGCTGAACTGTCCCTGCAGATTGTAAGGAATACATTGCCACAATATACCCCTCACAATCTGAATATGTTAGTTAGATAATGGATAAACAATTTGAGGAAATGAGGTCTATTTCTGCTCTCCTAATCATATTTTCTACAGGGTAAAATATATTAAAATTGATCCTTGCACAGATAACTCAAATTGGAGGATTATATCAATTATCTGGTTCAATGGATAAACACAGGCACAGACACGGAAAACTGAACATAGCTGTAGCATATTCCCTCTTTAACACTGAAAACTGTGAAATTGTGCTACTGTGTTGAATGTTTTCTCATTCTTGGGGAACAGAGCTTTGCTTTTAAGTGTTTGTACTGATAAAACGTCGGTTTATTTCCTTGTATCCTTTCATGATTACATCTAGAACTCTTGAAATATATATGGCATGTATTTTGTTGTCCAGAGGAAAAATATTGACTGAGCATTTACAAAGTGTATAGGGTATTCTTAGTATTGTAATACTTTAACCTTAACATGTGAGATAGATCATTGTCTTCCACTCTGCCTATGAAATTGTACAAATTTCACTGGTCCATGATTCTGTATTTAATATGGATTGAATATAGATTTCAGACACTTAGTTTCCCAGAAGAAATGTTAAAGGATCTATTATATAGGGAATTTAGAAGAGCTTGCATATGGTAATTTCTGAAAATATTCTAAGTAATAATATAGTCAAATTAATGCATATACTCCTACAATCAAATTATTTATCATTACACACTTGATTTAAGTATTACATCTTAATAAATAATTATATCTTCAGATGAGTGTTAAGAAGAATCAATACCAAGTCTATTTGATTTAAAGGTACCGTATCACCCTCAGAAGCAATGATGACAGGGCAGATGAGTCTACTCTCAGGATATAAGGCTGCCATTATGTCGCTAATGTAATTTTTATGTTTATTCTTTCCATTTAAATTAATTGTGCCTTAGCTGTATTTAAATGTTTTTTTTCCAGTAAAATATAATTCAGATTACAGAAAATATCAGTAGTTTAAATTTTTTGAGGGGATAATTTGAAAACAAAATCAATCTTTTACGTGGTATTTTTTCCCCACCTGCTGCCTTTGGTTTCCTTTTTACAATTCATGAACAGAAAGTATTACTTAATGGCCTCTTGTCTTTTTTAGAAAATGACTCTAATAAATTGGCCTCACTCAGCTTCTGAGGTAACCAATAGTAGAAACAGAAGAAAGTAAAATTCACAATGGCCATGGCAGTAAATTTGTCTGAATCTGGAAAAGTGTGTTACAAACTGTCAGGCTGATGAAAGTGAGAAGCCAATTGGCCCAGCCGTGGGAAGCAGCAAGCCATCCTCTCTCAGTCCTTTGCTATCTTCTTCCTGTTTCAGAAGTTGAAGATCTTTTTCAAACAGAAACTTGACAACCATTCCCCTGCTTCCTAGATGTTACTTTGTCATGTCAACATCTACATCCCAACTCAACTTTCTCTACATTGAATTAAAGATCAATATTTCTATCATACAAATATGATAGAAACAGGAACCACCCAAAAGCAAACTTGTGGCAGTAGCTTACTATTTTCTGCAAAATGTAATGCCTATGAATAAAACAATAGAAACAGGGATGGGGTTAGGAAGACCTTCTGTCATGGTGCACACAGGGGATTCTACAGATCCATGTGCATTATCTGGTCTTAATGTTAAAATATCCAGATGGCGAATGTAGAGAGAGCTCAACTCACTTCTGCAGGACTCAAATAGATAAAAGCCTCCTAGGTAATAAAAGAGCACATGAACTCAGCCCATGCTCCTGATATAGGATTCTGATTCAAGAAAAGAATAGAATTTGCTCCCAAGTTGGCACACAATGGACATGAACTCATTACCCAGTTTATGTAATTTAGTAAACAGTGAATCTGGGGAGAGTTTTCCTCATTTAGGAATGAGTACACTTCTAAAAGAGGGACTGTGAAAATGTATGGTAAAACAACAGAAAAAAAATCATCCTGATGTTTCAGAGAAGGGGTAGATTCCAGAAATTATTTACTTTAAGAAGTACAATGATGAGCATGTTTATTATTCTCTTCAGGACATAAGATGTTTCAATATCAATTAAACAAGGAAAGAAGACTACAAGGAAAGAGCAGGTTGGTATGAAAGTGAATAAGTTGTAATAAAAAATGAGATGAATGAGAAAAAATTGATTTTGTGTATCCCATAAATGGAAAAAAGTCAACTTCGAAAAAAGAATAAAATGAATTTCAGATAAAATCAGTGAGAAGAAAGCCACACACTAAATATTCTGTAAATCCAAAGACAACTGTTATGAGAAAAATCCTAAAATTATCAAGGCAGAGTAATTAAGTTGCTTACAGAGAATAAAAGAATACTTCAGACTTCACCTTTGGAATTTTTTTTGTTACATATTGATTGACAATTTTTTTTTCTTTGTGAATCACAGGTTATTATTACTTGCTATTTTTAAAATTAAAAGCCTTTAGTTACACAACTGACTCACAAATGCTTGTTATTATTTTAAAATTCAAACAATACTGAAGTATAGAGGACAAATATTAATAACATACTTTTATATTTCCAATTCTCATCATAACTCCTTTGATCAAAGCTAACCACTTTCAAATAATGTACTAGGAGCACCAAAAAGAGCTCATCCTTCTAAATCTATTAACTTTTGGAAATGTATGTTATTCATTAACAATCAACAATGTGTGCAAAGATTTCTAGAATAGTACTATCTACAAAAGTAAAGATGTTCAGATCCCCAACAATAAAGCAGTGACGCAATATTATGAAATGTGTGTTTCTTTAGCCTACATTGGCCCAGGGTTTAAAACATAATCATATCAGCTCTCATAATCTCTATCTTGCTCTTGTACACATCTGTTAAAAACAGAAGTTGATCAGTGAAGAATGAGATTTTCGAAATTGAAATATGAAGAGGTTGTATTTTTTGGTAATGAGGCAAAGTCTTAGATATGAGCATGGGCGTGAGTGTAGGAGGGAGGGAAATCCCTAGAGAATAAGAGTTTAGGGATGCAAGGGACCAGCGATTTGGAAGGATTAGTCACTTATAAATTGAAATCACTGAGAATTTTGGCAGGAACAATGTCGAAAAGACTGTCAGTGAGCCATGAGTTAAAGTAAACAAATGAGAGCACTGTAAATGATGCAATGCGGAGACATGGCAGGTGATACATTCCAATGGCGAGAAAGGGAGAATGATCTGAAGGTGGCGATGTTGAGCAAAGAGGCACCCTCTCCTCTAGTTTGGGTGGTTGAGGGGGTGCAGGAGAAAATAGCCACCACTTGTGAGAGCGACAGGGAACCAGTGTCTTCAGGGGACAATCTACTTTCAGTAAGAGGCGGAAGGCAAGGGAACAGGTTAATATAGGGGATTTGGCTGTTGAATGACTGTAAGTTTTTAAAACTCAGCAGAAAAGCTCAGAAATTGGAAGGGGAGAATATGAATCAAAGTAGGGATGTTCCCATATCTCATGGTGCCCATGTTCTGGGAGATGATGGATGAACTTATGTGTTCTTATTAATAACTAAAGTAAATAAAGATAAACACTGTAGTAAGATAGATCTTGACAGTCTTAAGGGAAATGAGAAGGAGCTTTGAGTACAAGGGGTGGAGTTGCGGAGAGAGGGTGGTGGGCGCCCCTTTACGCCTGCTCAAGAAAGCTTAGAGGCCAGAGGAAGGGATGTTTTGTCATTACACACCTGTCTCTTTAGATAGGACCTCCAAATAATGCAGTCTATGAGGAATTTAGTACTTGGACTTAACCACAAAACAGTTATAGATTCCAGGGGCCCACCTAGATTCATATTTAATAATTTTAGGAAATATTGGAGAGCCTGATCTCACTTACATGTTTGGAGTCAGAGAGTCCGAGATTGCCAGGCAGGAGCTGTGTGACAGTCACTGTGAATAAACAGGGCGGATTCGGAAGGAAGATTGGGGTGGGGGGAACCTATTTTCTCTTCCTGAAATGTAAAAAAAAAGTGAAAAGTATTTAGTGAGATAAACAGTACTTTTGTATTCCTACTTAACCTGAGAAGAATAAACTGGGTTTGAAGCTTTCTAGGTTATGCCGCTTGTGGTAGCTGGAGTTTAGGTGTGAGGGAAGAAGTCCGAGAGAGAGAGAGAGAGAGAGAGAGAGAGAGAGAGAGAGAGAGAGAGAGAGAGAGAGAGAGAGCGCTACACAGATGGCCGACTCAGAGAGGAAACCAAAAGCCAACAATAAGCAGAATATGAAAATTCTTAGAGCAGCTTTAATGTAAATTATTTCCTAAGACTTTTTTAGATCGAGCTTTAAACATATCTGTTTATAGATTTAGCATACTATTAAATGGGATTTTTTTTGTTTAAAATTAAATGAGAGGTAAAAATTTTATAGAATAACTCTATTAAAGCTTTGTAATTTTACTCACTTTCTAACCATAAGAAAGGACAGGTGTCCATGTAGATCTAAACCTCCCAGTTAACAGATATGTTTCAAAAAGATTAAAGGCAGGTCAATTTGTAAAAATACATTTAAATCGTTCAGGAGGCATATGGAAAGTTATTTGAGTTGGTTAAAGGAACATGACAAGCAAATCAGCTCTTTCCTTTCCATCTTACTGATATTTAGAAGCAAATAAAACCAATCTGATTGCATTACAATTCTGAAAGTTGGGTTTGGTAGAAACAGTCATGACCCCCGCAAAGTTCTCATTGCATTATAACATCACACTTAGGCCAGGTTTCCAGTGGTCATCATCTAAATCAGGTCCAGGCATGGATGGGGCTCTTTGGCTTCCCTCTGGGCCTTGGTTCCTCTGTGTCTGATGAACTGTGAAGTAAAGAGACAATTTTTTCTACCTTCACGCAATGGTGAGAGAAAGATACGTGCAATAGAAACTCCAGTACAGAAGTGGAGGGAATGAGACGCACAGCAGTTACTGGTCATCAGTAATTCTGAAATCCAGGATTGGGAACAGTTCTGCTTCCAGGAAACGATTGCCTTTGTCTCCTGTCACTGCCCCCTGTGCTATCGATTCTGCCCTCTGGTCCTTACCCATACGGAATGGCCAATTTTCATGACCAAGTAGCCTTCTTACCCTGCTTCCCACCCATAGTAGATTGGGAGGGTTTGGACCATAGACTTCTTTTCATTCATTTTGTACTTTAAAAACATGTCATTAGCATAAACCATACACACATTCTTTACTGACATGGGTCCTTCTCTACCTTGAAACGAGAGTAAGGATGTTGTGGGACAATATTCACAAGATTCTTTAAAACCCTGGAAGGCATGCCCTTAAATTTTTTGAGGTCTCAACAAGGGGATTTATGACAGCCACACCCTTGTGATCTTTCCCCTGAGTTTCTTTTGGTGAGCTGGATTTTGTATTTGCTGTAACTATTTCTTTCTTTGAGAATCATTTGCTTGCAGTAACTGGGGATGAAAAATGATTTTCTTTTCAAACCCTCAATCCCTAGATCCTTTATCTAATTTCCAAAATCTGAATAAAGTGAAACGATTTCTTCTTTAGTTTCTCTTTATTTCCTGGCCTCTCTCCTCCCGTCAATCTCGTGTTTCATTACAGAAAACTAGAAGAAGCCTGGTGGCATTTTTCCCATTCTGAGTTTGCTGGATATCCTATTTAATTTCCACATGACAACAGGGAGCAAGCTGTGTGATCAAACTTTCCAGTAACAATTTCCTCACTGTTTTCCACATCCTCACTGTCTTCTCAAGCCCTTTCCACCTTCTTCCTGCCATCTTGTCCCAGAAACAATGTCACCTGTTTCAGGTTTTTATTGTGGCAGTACCTCTATTCCAGATACCAAACTTTATTGTCTACAACCAGGGAAGAAGAACTACCATGAGTGATAAGGAATAGGGATTTATTACAGGGTAGGCTTACAGAATTGTGGGACCCAGTGAAGAAGTCTATAGAAAAATGGTACCACTTCCTCTGGCAGTGAACCCGAAGTTGCTGTAGATCAGTGGAGCCAGAGTAGAAAAAGGAATGATGGATGTGAAGGAGGGCGACCTAGGGCAAACTAGAACCCATATCTACTTCTCAATATGTCCAACCATGAAATGTGGGTGACTTGTGCAAGTATCTGCTGCCATTGCTACAGAACTGTACACATGCCTGCCTCGGGACTCAGAAAAGATAAAAGGGGAGATCCGGGGGATACAGAGGGACTGTGGGTTTGGCTGCTGCCTCATGCCAATAACGTGAGCCAGCAGATCAGTAACAAAATATGTGAGCTCCAACAGTGTCTGATACCCTACACAAAAATCTACAGCCTAATGGCAGTTGCTTCTGGGCTGCCTTCCCCAGATTGATTCTCATGTGGATGACTCTAGAACCTGACATTACAGGGAAGAGAATTCTGGAAAATTTAGTTCCAACTTAACTAAGTTGACACATTACAAAATCACCAAAAATGTATATAATTCCTTAGAGGCAGGTTAACTCAGCCCAAGTCTCAATTTCTTTTATTTTCTTTTCAAAATTGCATGTATTTATGGGTTACAATGTGATGTTTTAATATATGTATGTTATATATATATATATATTATGGAATGATTAAATTAAGTCAACTAATATATCTATTACCACATATACCCTTTTTTTGGTGGTAAGAACATTTAAAATTTACTCTCTAAGCAACTTTCAAGTATACAGTACATTATTCTTAACTAGAGTCATCATGTTGTAGATATATCTCCAGAACTATTCCTAACTGAAACCTTGTACACTTTGACCAACATTTCCCCATTTCTCTTTCCCTCCCCACCCTTATACCCCAACACCTGGTAACCATCCTCATACTCTTTACATCTATGTGTTAAACATTTGGATTCCACACAGAAGGGAGATCAAATAGTATTTTTATTTCTGTGCCTGACTTATTTCATTTAGAATAATGGCTTCTGGGTTCATCCGGGTTGTTCTGAATGACATGATTTCTTTCTTTCTCAAGGCTGAGCAGTATTCTATTGTGTATATATACACCACATATTATTTATCCATTCGTCCATTTATGGGCATTTAGGTTGATTCCATATTTTGGCTACAATTTTTTAAAAAGTTCAGAGTTAGTAGGATGCTCATGAATATTACAGTGCGGCCCTCTCAGCAAATTTAGTAAAAAGCAAATTCCTATTCATGAGTTCTGTTATTCGGAACCTAATTATTTAGCATTGGCATGTTTATTGCAAAGAGATTTAGTTGTAAATGAGTTAAGAGGAGTAGATGGAAAGTATGCTGGTTTCCGCTCTGACAGAATGTTCATGCTGTTTATTTAATGCCAAAAAGTCAATGCTCATTGTATAGATATATAAATTGCAAATTTAAATTATTTAGAGATGTCCCCTGGTAAGAGAATTATTTTGGTGCACACATTTACTATATTTCTGGGGAAAACCCACCTAAACACGTTCTTTCCTTTTCCTAAGAGTGGCAATTGAAACATTGCTATCGTCTTACAAAGTGTGGACATTTGCGAAGGTGAAAGCCTATATTTGCAATTTGAAAAATGCTCTTGATTTTCATTTACTGGAACTTCATTGCTGCACAAAAGGGGAGATTTGTCAAGTACTGTGGGCTCCACATAGCGGAAGGAATTTTTATCCCTGCTGCTTCTACCCTTTGCTGATGAATTGCTTAGACCTTGTCTTAGTTCAGGCTTCTACAACAAATACACCACAGTCTGGGTGGCTTAAATAATAAATGTTTATTCTCACCATTCTGAAGCCTGGGAAATCCAAGATCAAGGTGCTGTAAGACCTGGTATCTGGTGAAAGCCTGCTTCCTGGTTTGCAGATGACAGTCTTGTCACATTCTCACATGGCAGAGAGCAGAGAGAGAGAGGAGACAAACTCTCTTGTGTCTCTTCTAATAAGGACACTAATCCCAATCATAGGGGCTCCATCTTCATGACCTAATTACTTTCCATAGGCTTCACTTCCAAAGAATATCACACTGGGGGCTTCAATATATGAATTTTGGGGAGACACAAATATTCAGTTCATAGCAGACCTACAAAATCTTCCTGCCTCCATGTTTGTTTCAGCTAGAAAAAAAAAAAAAAACTTCCTCAGCAAATTTCTCATTTAAAACTGTAATGGATGTTTCTGACGTTCATGAACTTAGCAGCCTAGAAAGTACAGAAAACTCTGTCATATGCTGCTTAATACAATTTCTCCTCTGCTTTCAAATTCCAGAACTTTCATGCACATGTTCACTTAAGACACAATTGCTATATGCATGTGCACCTGTAATAAGTATAGCACCTGGACTTTCTCTACTAACACTCAGTATTTCCACTTTTTAGCCAAAGGTCATGTTATATGAATTTCAGAGTATTCTCTTCCTGGTTTCTATCAAGAGCTACTCCAGTGAAGTTCTCTCCATGGTGAAACACTTCTCCAACATAGATATAGATGTTCAAAGACTGTGCAGTGTTTATTGCTTTTTAAAGTATTATGTGTCAATATCATGAAAATAATGTTAACACTTTTATAATTGGGAAATAATTTGATTAAAAAATTTCTGTGTTATAGAAGCTATCATTTGAACAAAGATGAGAGAGAGAAGAAAAAAGTAAGAAAAGAAAAAAGAAAGCAATTTGGATTGTTCACTTTCCTTTATTATTTATTTCTAATAATATATCCACATAAATTTTCAAAAGTAGTTATTGTTTTATCCTTTTCATCCAAAATAAAGTCTACTTAAAGCTACTTAATTATAAGTTATATTGTCAGAAAATATAAATTATATTGTCACAAGAGGGCAGCCTTTCCATACATATTTTTAAAATAAGTTGTCAATACAACAGTTCTGTATATCTTTTAGCTTAGATTAGAAAAGAGGGAAAATTAATTAAAAGCAAAATTAACCTTTCAAGGTGATTATTTTGCTAGGTTCTTTTTAAAATTATTGCTATGAAGCTCTTAAATATAAAATATTTTACATTAACAAAATAAAACAAGAAGAAAAACAAATTTTAATTGGAATAACAACAATACTACATTGTTTTAATTACTCTGGATTCACAATATAATGTGTCTTATGGAGACACAAAAGCCCATGAAAATAACACATTATATTGTGAATCCAGAGTAATTAAAACAATGTAGTATTGTTGTAAAACCGGATAGGTCAATGGAATAGAATAAAACGTACAGAAGCATATACAAATAAGAAATTATTATATGACAGAAGAGTCATTTTCACCTTCTGGAGAGTAAATAAGGATAGATCCTTAACTTACACCACACAATAATGTTAATTCTAGATAGATTATACATTTAAATATTAAAAGTGAAATAACATGCCAGAGGAAATGCTAGAAATAGTCACATAATTTAATACTGAAAAAGCCTTCCTGGCCGGGCACGGTGGCTCACGTCTGTAATCCTAGCACTCTGGGAGGTCGAGGCGTGGGGATAGCTCAAGGTCAGGCGTTTGAGACCAGCCTGAACAAGAGTGAGACCCGTCTCTACTAAAAATAGAAAGAAATTATCTGGACAACTAAAAAAATATATATATAGAAAAAATTTGCCGGGCATGGTGGTTCATGCCTGTAGTCCCAGCTACTTGGGCGGCTGAGGCAGAAGAATCACTTGAGCCCAGGAGTTTGAGGTTGCTGTGAGCTAGGCTGACACCACGGCACTCTAGCCTGGGCAACAGAGCCAGACTCTGTCTCAAAAAAAAAAAAAAAAAAAGCCTTCCTGAGAAAGTCACACGTGTCATGCACCAAGATGTAAAAAACAGACTTGAGTAGAAACTGTAAATTCTTCAGTTCAAAGATATCTGAGCAAAATTGAAATCAAATGACAAACAGGGAAAGTTTATTTGCAACAAGGATAAATGCCAATGGTTATAACTTCTATATAAGGACCTCTTAAAAATAGTTGAGAAAAATATGGGTCCTCAATGGAAAGAATGAACAAAGAACTTAATTCACATAGATCAGGAAATGAACAATAAGTGAGAAAAAAGTTTCAATCTTCTTTTTCCTCATAAATTTCATTTATAATGAAATATATAAAAATTCAAACATCAACAAAAAATATTAGCTATTAAATATGAAATGTCTGAATTTGATTAAAAAATGTAGTTTATTATATCTTATACAAGAAGCAGTACAATTAATCAAAGTATGCGCCTCAACTATCCACATGGTTTTATCACAGTAACAGTAGCTTGTTTATTGCAGCAGTGAAGCAGCCTGGAGACTGAGTGGCAATGAAATCACAAAAGGCGTTTTTCCACAGCTTGTTGAGAATTGAATATTTTTCCCTGCAAGACGTGGTCAAAAGTCTGGAAGAAGTGGTAATCAGTTGGCAGAAGATCTGGTGAATACGGTGGATAACAGAGAGTTTCCAAGTCCAGCTTCAGTAGTTTCAGTGGCATTCGTTGTTTGTGTGACATGTGATCAAGCATTATCTTGCAAGAGGATTGGCTTGTCTCTATTAATCTATCTTAGCTGCTAAATCATAAGCATCCTCACCATTTCTTCCAGTTGGTTGCGGTAGACGTCTGCTGTAATCGATTGACCAGGTTTCATGAAGCTCTAGTGGATAATACCAGTGTTGGACCACCACAGACACTGTTAGCTTTTTTTGGTAAATACATGATTTTAGACTGTGTTTTGGCACTCCATCTTTATCAAACCATTGTGCCGAACACTTGCAGTTGTCAAAAAGAATCCGTTTTTCATCACATGTCACAATACAGCATGGAAATGGTTTGCCTTTATGTTGTGACAGCAAAGAAAGGCAAGCTTCCAAAAGATTTCTCTTCCAACAATTATTTAATTGACGCAGAACCCAACTATCCAGCTTCTTTACCTTGCCGATTTGTTTCAAATGGTCCAATATTGTTGGAATAGTAAAAGTCATAGGTTGAGATGAATTCGCTTCTACTACAGCTTTCAGCTCATCATTATCCACCTTGGTCTCAGGTCGCTCACGTGGCTCATTTTCAAGATTAAAATCACCAGAATGGAACTTCACAAACCATCAATATATTGTGAGTTCATTAGCCACATCCTTTCCAAACACTTCATTCATATTTCAAACTGTCTGCCCTACATATGCCAGAACTCATATTCAAAAAGAACACAAATTTTTGACTTGTCCATCATTTCACAAAAATTGCTCTAAAAATTTTTTTTGAAAGATAACCACAAGCCAAAATATGCCTTTGAAAGACTGACGATGTACCTTCACAACAAAAATAAAACAAGAATTGTCAAAGTGATAGTTCAGATATATCAGCTGTTAAACTGTATAAGCTGGTACTTAAGGAAATCGGACATTCCATACTTAAGAACATACTTGGCTTATTGAATTGGTGTTTGGCAAAGATTAAAGAGATTAAATATCTAGTGAGGGTAAGATTGTTGAAAAGTAAGCTGTCTCATATACAGCAGGTAGAAATGTAAATTATGGTAATATTTCTAAAGAGAAAACCCAAACAAGAAATATTAAGCAACTTACACAAAGTAACAGATTGGAAGTGACAGAACTCAGCTTTTAACACAGAGATCATTACCGGCTAGATCTATGATCTTTACAAAAAAAGTCTGGATTTGAGGAGAGTATTATTTAGAAGTTGGATCAAAGCCCTAAGCAAAAAAGGGGAATTTATCGTAAAATTACTGAATACGAAGATTTTGAATCAGGATCTTATTACTTCCTTTTGTTTCTGCTTTCCTTGCATATCTATGTTAATCTATCCTGTAGAATTTCATCTGTTTTACTTAGCCACAATATGAAAACATGACTATCGATTGACCCACCTTGGATTGAGTGCCAATCCTGACTAATCACCGTTGGCCGGAAGTGGAAGATGTCGAGGAAGATTGGCTCAGCTTGGGTCACGTACGTTTAGCTACCTCAAACATCTGTGACCTAAAGAAGCTGTATCCTTTTGCCGAAATAGTTGTGATATATGTGCATCATGGTGAGATGGGGATTGGTCTTTACATGAGATTATGTACCATGAGGCTATCCGTAAGAGGTGAGCAGATATAATCAGGTTTCTGAATTTCAAAATCGAGGGCTTGGTGCTGAACCGTGCTCAATTTGACAAGGCCACTTCATAAGGCTTCTTGTCAGGAAGTTGGCCACATTCTCTGGGCAACAACCCTGACTTTCTTTCAAATTTCAAAACAGTCATGACTCGAATTTCAGATTTCTTTAAGCAAGTGACATAAAAATTTAATCAAGTACAAATTTCAAAAGTGAAGTATTTAAAAATTTTAAGAACGTAGCATTTCATTAGCATTCATCTTTGTAAGTGATAGTTTTTGTGCATTTAGAATGCATTTAAGTTCTGGGTTTTTTGTTTGTTTTGCTTTGTTTGATTTTGCTACTGATAGGTTCATCTTTGTGGATGTTCCCTGGTCCCTTGGTGCCCAGTGTCAAGAATGAGCACTGGTATCGAGTTGAGCGCATGATGGAGTGATCACAAACACAGAGCAATTTTATACAGTTTATCACATAAAAGAAAGACTGCAAGTAAAGAAAGAAGCTACACAAAGTGAAAATACACTCCAAGGAGAGTGGAACGAGTCAGCCTCCACGAGTGGAGAAAGACCCTGAAATATGAGCACACATGCTGCCTTTTATAAGTTCACTACTTTGTCCAGCCTTTCCCCTGGCAGCATTGGTTGCCATTTCTGCCTTTGGGGGTGATTGACAGGTTGAGGTTATATAACTGTCTATGTAACTGGTTATATACCAGCGTAGTTATATAATAGTTTCCGTTTCCGCACATGTGTCTTCCCCAGAATTCTTCACAAAGCTCCACTCATGCCATGCAAATCAGATGGTAATAACTCTAGGTCGGTTAAAGGTCACTAGGAACTTATTGCTATATATGTTCCTACCAGGGAACAGTTCCTAGCCACAGTTTGGTTCCTACCTACAATTCGGTTGCTGCTTTTCGGCCTTAGCCACTGCCTTGCCACTTGTTTACCCTCCTCCAGACCTGACATTGATGCCTTTCTGCTTAAAACAATACACATGCTACCTGTTCTTCTAAAATTCTGTGTTTGTATTTCCTAAATTGTGCATATTATTTAGAGAAAAGACTATTGAAACTTGGAAAAATGTGGAACTGAAATAGGATGATTAGGTGATCACAAAACAAAAAAGCAGTCTTATTATAAAATGGTTATTTTGCACAGAATATTATAGAAATGCCTCCATTTAATTTACCCAAAGTAAGTTTAATAGATTTGAAATTTACACTAAGCTAAGGCAGAGCCTGTAAACAGAGCTTCATTCTCAGTCACATTGACTAGTAGGCATAGCTTTATACCTAGAAGTGACAATAAAATCAATTTTTGCAAAAGGCAATCATATCTATTAAACAAATTCCCATTCAAAACATTGCCCAGTTAGCGCCCTGTAAATAGATCTTTAGTACCACCAGTGCGGTAATGTACTAAGGTCACTAGAACAAGTTCCACAAGATTTGTATTCTGGCTTATCTTTTCTGAAAAAACATTTGTATTTTTGGGCAACTAAACTTCAGCTTCCTCATCTCTGTGGTGTTATTCTCAGGACTAATGCCTGGCATTAAGTAGCCTGAATAAATAGTAGCTATTGTGAGTATTAACCTCTTACATCTTTAATCCCTCACTCATTCATTCATTCATTCATTCATTCATTTCTACTCCCAAAATCGAATAATGACCATCTCCAGCAGTAAGCAAAGAAAGTTTGATTCATGTCCTTTTCCTGCTATTTGAAAATTTAGTTCTTTGAAGCAGTTCAGTGAATTTATCTCCAGTGTTCTTCAGAAAAGTACATTATGGTTTTTTTGCATGAATTCTTTCATTTGGTTCCCAATTACTCCTGGGGTACAGTGGATGAGAATAAGTAAGTTCTACTTTGATAGGCGTTGGGAGGAGGAATAAACTGATGTCCAGGCAGCTGGGTGGTCTGTGGGTAGAAGGTGGAGGTGGTACCAGAAAGTCAGGCTGGAGATTTTCATCAAAGTAATGGCCTCTCATCTGTTTTCATGTACAACCCACAGGCTGACCTTTTGGAGCTTCTTATGTCATTATTTTCTGAATATGATATTTAATTGAACCAGATTTTATTTGTGTGCACATGTTCAGAGGATAGAAGTTGGGGCAAATGGCTGGTCTGATTTGTATCCAAAATCCTGTGACATGAGCTTTACCACCACCTAGGGAAGGGGTTTTAAGCCCAGAAGATTTGAATTGAATCTTAAAGCAGCAGATTTACTAATTTAAGAATCTCTGGTCTAAGGAACACACCAATTTTTCAGACCAAAGTATTGTACAGGCATCTGAACAATTAAAAAATAATGTATGG
>CAUYSK010086704.1:0-76886 GCA_963575035.1 Avahi laniger | reverse complement strand
GTGGCATCAGCCTAGCTCACAGCAACCTCAGACTCCTGGGCTCAAGCGATCCTCCTGCCTCAGCCTCCCAAGTAGCTGGGACTACAGGCATGCGCCACCATGCCCGGCTAATTTTTTCTATATATTTTTAGTTGTCCAATTGATTTCTTTCTAATTTTAGTAGAGATGGGGTCTCGCTTTTGCTCAGGCTGGTTTCAAACTCCTGAGCTCAAACAATCCGCCCACCTCGGCCTCCCAGAGAGCTGGGATTACAGGCATGAGCCACTGCGCCCAGCCTAAATAGAAACTGCATTTTAAAAAAGAGATCTTTAAGATTTGGGGTGCATCTTAAATTTTAGAAGCATTGCTCTAAAACTTAAAAAAATTCATTACAAAAATCCATTATCCTTCTATTTCAGACCATATTTCCAGGCAGAGTGGCAAGACCCCGACTTCAGATGGTTGGGATCAATACTGTAATTAATTTCATTTCCAAGAGGTTCAAATGAATACGGGAAAGGAAAAAATAAAACCAAGCACCATCTCGGCAGAGACTTGACTTGAATGTAATGCCCAGCGGTTTGGCAGTGGCCGTGCAAACGGGGAGAACAGGCGCTGCTATGCTTCCCACAGGGATCGTCTCTGGTTCCTCCTCTGCTGCTGCTTTCTCTAAAGTGACCTGTCCAGGCATAGATGGGCCCAAATACTAATGTTCTCCCTTAGAAAACATACTCATGGCCACTTAGAATCCCTGAGGTTGAAACGGCCTCCTCCTACCCTCCTGCCCTGAAATTCAAGGACTGGAATGGATAGCTTCAGTTCCTGTCGAGCCGTGATCTGAATTGCAAGGCATACTGCACACATGAGTTGATGCTTTTAAAAGATCATTACCAGCCACTGGTGGAAATTATTGACTCTGAGAACACTGACCACATTACTGAGAAATCACTTACGCATTATCAAAAGCTTTCTCTTTTCATAGACGGAAACTCAGTTTCATCCTGATTAACCCTTCAGCCTCCTACTGCTTTCCCCTCAGCCTTAATGTCCATTTTCCATATGCTAGATTTATAATTGCTTTTCAAATAATTTTTTTTTTCTTCTGTGCACAGTTCATCTAAATTTGATTTGCTTTTCAGTTAAGGTATTCTGATCACTGGAAAAGCCATGAAAATATGCAGGTGATTTTTAAACGTACTTTTCAGTTTTAAAAATTAAGTTAATGACATTAGGAGTGTTGGCCAGGGTAGGTGGCAGTGTTGGGAGTAGACAGAGTTTCAAATGTTTTCCCACCTCAAAAAGACTGAGGGCCATAGTTGTAAACCTTTCTGTCCAACTAAAAACTGAGCACAAGAAACTCAGCTGCGGTCACTCTGATGGCTTCCAAGTGGGACTGATTTTAATGCCCTCATTATGTTCTCTGTGTGTCCTTTCCCTGTTAATGGCTCTCCTACACCGATTGTCACTAGGCCTTTCTGATGGTTATTTTCTTTTGAATTCAAGTAGTTTTGTCAAATTACTTTCTATTTCAGGAAGCGTCGTAGTTTCGGAAGCTTCTATATAGTACTCAGGGGAATACTAAGTACATCAAGATTTCAACTTTTCCCTTGGTATAGAGAACGTAAATAAACAACGGGATGTAGCCCTATTAATGTTGAACTCCTGTATGTGAAACTGTGATTGGTTACCCAAGACTTTATATATATACATATACATGAATATGGGGTCTGTTTGCAAAACAGCATCGAGGCAGTGACATGTCCCAAAGAGATGCCCCCATTTCCTTCCCATGCCCTCCCATCATCCTTTCTGAAGGAAAATACTAGACCTTTGGCTTAAAACATGTGTTACATATTTATTTCTTAAAATCACTTGAAGTCTAAATCATGAAGTTTGAGGCCCCAAGTGCTACTTCAAATAAGAATGATGTGCTTGCACTAAATTTCTATTTCAAATCAGGCCCATAATGAAGCCCTGCTAATTTTCTTTTCCATTTGGGGCACTTATCACTGTGCTCCTTTTGTGGTAAAGCATATAAATTATTATACATTTTCAGATGTCTTGGCTAAAAACAAATGCAGATGAATTTACATCCAAAATTATTCTCTTAATTTGTAAGGCTACCATCTCCTCAGAAAATGATAACTATCTTGTCAAGGCAGAACACAACTGTACTTTAAACAGGCAAAACAATGAGGACAAAGTACTCTTCAGTCTTATTAACTACAGAAAAAAATTTTCCCCATCAAAAAAAAATTAATAAATCCATTAATAAATAAGACAGAAAATTGTTTCATGGAACTTATACTTAAAAGCCTGTATCAAATAGTGCACTAAAATGCTTTGAGATTCCCTTTTCCATTCCAATATACTTTTCCCTGCTATGGATGAAACCAGGCTTACATTGGGTAGAATCGTCAATGAACTCAAATTTGATACCTTGTTTTCTCATTCACAGGAAGAAGGGATTGGAAAATGAGCCCTCATTTGGCCTGGTGTCAATAGGAATAGAATATATTTCCTTTCCTTTGTTAACCATTAAATAACTCACTAGAATCTAGGCATGAAGAGCTGTTTACTACTTTCTCTATCAAGAATCTTAAGAATATCTTGGTGTACTACTTAAATTGATACACTCTCTAGTTTTATCATTTGAAACCAATATAGGGTTGTCTTTTATTTCATGTGCTGGGTATGACACTTCAGCTAGGCTGAAACATTTTGCTCCAGAAAAATATAGCATCCCACAAGGCAATAAAATTATTCCTCTATATGGCAAAGGAATGTCTTAAAATTTTGCAAAATTCAGTATATTAAGAAAGGCAGTTTGGGGATGAGTACTTGCAAAGCACTTGGGGATAGACCATGAGGTTCACCTTGGGAAAATTCCCTCGATGAAGAAGTAGGCATGGAGGTATTTTCTTAATGCGTTGTCTTTGGGAAGGGTGGGATGTCCATGCATTCCACTCATTCATTCATTTTGTTCCCTGCACTGCATGCCCTATTCTGGCACATGGGATGTTTGAAGTGCTGGCAACTGGCCAAGAGCCTCAGAAGCCAGAAACACGGACTGCTGGGATCAGCTTCACCAACTCGCTGTAGCAACGCACAGATCTCAGCTTCTCTCTGGGGTTATGATGGGAAACTCTGATCCTGAGGACTCAGGACAACACTGACTGTAGAAAATACAATTCAGTACAACAAATATTTATTGAACACAAACCCCGTGTGTAAGGCAGGGGCTTGTGGATATTAAAATAAAGTCCTTGTCTTCAAGAAGCCTGTTGTCTAATGGGGAGACAGATCTATATATTAACAGTTATAAATGGATTCAAATAGAAGTAAAAACAAAGTGTACTGAGAAGGAGAGATCTGAACTAGGGGAAGAGAGGGGAAAGTTTTCCAAAGGAGGTGGATTTGAACTGTGGAAGCTGAATTAGCCCACAGGAGGTGGAAACAGGTGGTGTGTGGGTAGGAGACATCCCAGCCTGAGGCATCACAGCAAAGAAGAAGAACTGATGGCTTGAGGAAGAAGGAATGGAGGGTCTGGAGGGAGAGACTTTTCTGAGAGATCAGTTCTTGGTTAGGCCTTGAATGCAGTACAAAGGGGTCTGGAATTTATCCTGAGGAATGTGGGGAAGCACTAAAGATTTCTGACCATGCTTCTCATGACCAGGTGTGTGTTCAAAGGAGTCTTTATGCTACCAAGGGAGGAAAAAGATGAGAGTCGTTGTTTACACAGCATTTTACTTTTTCTCTTTCAAGTCTCGATTCCCACAGTAGCTAAGAACCTGACAGTGTTATCTGTATCTGGGGCTGAGGCGTCAGAAGGGCCTTTAGCAACGGCAAGAAAGGGATGAAAGCATGTCATTGTTTTTTATGCACACTTATCCCAAAACCTAACTGCAAGAAAAGGGGAAAGATATTTAGCAGATTCCAAACAAAATGGACCCGTTGATCTAAACTTGTGCTTTTAAGTAAACAGTATTTCTAAGCTCACTATCAAAAACCATTTAGAAGAATTTTGGCCCTTGAAGGCTGCCAGGCCCGAAGCTGCGGGCAGAGTTCTTTCCTGAAGAGATTGGCTTCCTCCCAAGACCGGAAAATGGAGGTCGCTAGCTCCATCTCCTAACAGGGCCACGACTGAAAATGACAACACACGGCTCTTTGCTAGTGTAAATCCTGTGAGGGAGAAAAGTACACCAAGATGATGACAATGTGAGAACTTTAAAAGCAAAACAAAACAAACAACTATGAAAAATTCTGCATGACTATTTCCCTCTGTTCATTCTTCCTTGGCTTAAGTTGTTCAAAGCTCAGTGTATACAAATACTTGCTCAATCAGGGGTGTTCAAGCTCTTGGTAGCAGCAAAACCCTCTTTTTCAAAACAATCATCTATCTGAGAAAGCAATATACAAGAATCAATTGTATTTCTATACATTAGCATCACACACAAACCATTATATTTATATATTAGCAATTGGGAAATGAGGTGAGGCATGGTTTTCCTGGGCCCCTTAACAATCCTCACTGAACCCCTGATGTACTCAGAAGAAACAGTGGCAAGAGAAAGGTGGCTCTTAATTGATAACTGACTGATTTATGCAGAAAAGTGGCCGGACTTGTCAACTCACATGCCAGGATGTTAACTTGGAAAACCCCCATTTCACAGACAAGAAAACTAACAAGAAACAAGGGGATAACCTGACCCAGGTACAATGAAAACAGTGCAGGTTGATGGTGGGGGGAGGGGAAGGCGTAGGACTGAAAGTCATAATACAAGAAACCACGATGCTATAGTATTTATGATACCTTTTTTCTTGGTCAGTTTTATATTTGGTGGGCATATCCATCTATGTTACTAGAGGACCTATTCTAAGCACTGGGAAAGCAGACCAAACAAAGATAAAACTTCCTGCCCTCACGGAGCTTATATGGAGTGAGGGAGACAGAAAATTGACAAATAATTAGTAAAATATGTACTATGATAGATGGTGATAAATGCTAAGTATAAAAATAAACCAGGGAAGTGTAACTAGGATAGAACTGGTGAGCTGGAAGTTTATGAGTGAGTCCAGAGAAAGCCTTCCCAAGAAGTGAGATTTGTACACAGAACTGAAGAACGTGAGAGAGTGAGCTGTGGGGGTAGGGTGGCCAGGGAAAATATAGGATACCCAGTTGAATGTGAATTTCAGATAAACAGTGGACAATCTTTTACTATAAATATGTCCAGACCACTGCAGGTTATATGCTAAGTCTGGCAAATACATGGGGGTGAGGGCTGCATGCCAGGCACAAGGAACAGGGGTGCATGGTCAGCCTAGCGTGGTGGGAAGGCAGTGAAGGAGGCAGGAATGTAGGTGACTAGTCCAAGAGGAAACAGGGACCAGCTGATGTAAGGCCCTGTGGACCCTGTGAGGACTTGTGGGAGGCTTTTACTTGCAGAAGGATGACGAACTCTTGAAAAATTCTGAGATATGAGACAGGATCTGACTTCAGTTTTAAAAGCTCATTCTGGACACTGCTAAAAATAGACCGTGGGGTGGGGGCAAGTGCAGGAGCAGGTACCAGCTAAAAGGCCATTATTGCTGTGATGATGATGATAGTAATAATACTAGTAATATGCATCTATATGTGCATATAATTTGGGGGAAATGGCCCCTGAAGCCCCATTCATAAATTCTCCATTAAGAAATCTTGGTACACATCATTTATGGGAGGAAAGGAATCAGTCTTCTGAATAAATTCTATCAACTCACTAAAAATACCAACCTAAGGAATTAGCTTTAACCACTGCACTATCATCCTTAAAAAATAAATAAATATGTCCTTGTCAAAAAAAGGGGAAATTCCTGAAAAACATCAAACTGTACATATCACCAGTGACTAAGAAAACATCAAGCTGACTTAAAGAAACCACCTTTTCTAATCCAATCGCATGTGGTGCCAGCTGGATTCTAAAGCTAAGGTTTCTAAGAGGGATTAAGATTTGGCTTCAAGGTTAATGTTTCTGTTTTTGCTGAGCTATGTATAAAGAGAGAGCACTTCAAAGGAACACACATACGAAGGTAGTTCTACTACAAAACCCCATGGACATACAGAATCTATTGACTATTGTTATCTGCCTAATACTCTTAATTTTATTGTGGAAAAAAGCAATAAATACTTTAAAACTATTAAGCACACAATGACACTGTTATATATTGTAGTTCATATAAAATAAAATCAATCTATTTTTGTTTGGAAGAAGCAGTAAACTAACATAACCCCTCCTCTCCAGATGAAATTGCTGATATTATACCGATTTTTGACCTACAAAAACAATGATATCATATTCAACCTAATGAAAATACACAGGGAATAATCTTATAGTACCTTGCCTTTCAGAAAACAAATAGCTTATCTGAAAAGAGAGGAAAAATCATTTTTATTATTATAGTAATTCAATCACTTGGAACCTTGCCATACATAGATTAGCTCTCCGTAGAGGACTGACATTCCCCACCCTTAAGCTTCATATTATGTGTAAGTGAAGTGTTCATTGTTTACTCAGCATCTTTGACCCCTTTCTCATGGAAAGAATTCCTGTGAAGCATGAATCTTGCTATTTAAGATCTATGGCCCCAAACATACTATAAAATGAAAATACTACAAAATAAGCCTACAAGTACATAGGTCTAGTTATTAAGCAGAGAAAAAGTGTATAAATACATTTTACAGGCACACTTAGCTGAGAAACCACTGCCTGGAGTTTTGTGAAGTGTACTATTCTGCCTGCACCTGTCTGCCACTGTGAAATCCAACCATATCAAAGAAACACCTGCTTGTCCCAGGTAACCGACCTCACACAAGGAAGAGCCATTGTTAAGTTAGAAAATTGGTCTCTTAGAGCTTCTAAACTCGGTCAGTTGAGTAATATCCCAATAACTATTCCAGGACTTGAACTAGCCATGTCTGCTCCTGCAAAGAGCAATTTCTCTGAGAACATTCTTGCTGTTTATAGCAAGGATACTTTCAACACTGCCTCAACAGTCCAAGTCCTATGAAGGACTTACTAAACACTCTAGGGCTGATGTTTTAAATTGCTTAAGTATTCAGTTCTTAAGTCCAGCTAGCACATTAGCACACAGATGAATATGTATTATTAAAATTTTTCTATTTGGGGTTTTGAGGCATGTTTCTTACTAACCATTTACAACATACTAGTAAAAATAAGTTCGGAAAGACATACCAGTGCAACTTTAAAAGGCAAGTGCGTACTGGCTGATTTTTGAAAATTTCTAAGATCATCAATCATGACTTCCTATTTACATAATTTCTTAAAGACACTCCAAAAAAACTGGATGTGAAGCAACTTGCATCCTATACAATGAGCAAAAATCACATTTTTCAATGTTATCGATGTGAAATTCCAACCAGACTTTCCTCTGAATCCCCTTAGATTCAAATTACATTTCAAAGCAGTTCCTCTTGTTTGCCCAGACACACAGAATGTGCAAAGCACAGATCATCTCTCTGAATTTTGACAAATGCTTTAAAGGCCAAGGAAGCAGCGTTTTCTGCCCCATTACTCCCCAGAAAACCTAATTACAATTCAGATACTGTTTGTGATGAAGGCCGGGAGCCCAGGATGGCAAAATCCCTCAGACATCCGGAAAGAGGCAACCTGCTGCTTTGCAAGAGGAAGGCCTCCTCTCCCAAAGGATGCCGGCCGCAAAATCAGGCTTTTAAATCTTACCTGATACGAGCAGTTCTCCTGATGTACCATCTCAGTGCATCCTAGGGCGCAGACCCCAAAGCAGGACTGCTCAGCGAGGCTGCGGAGGGAAAGCGCGGAGCATCCACGGGCAGGCGGAGAGAACGCCTTGGTCAGGCAGGGGCTCCCCGCAGATTAAAATGGATGCTGTTTCGCTGATCAACCTGCGCAGTGGCACTGCCTGTGCCGGAGGCGCGCAGCGAGCCGAGCTGCTCTCTCTCCAGTCCTCGCAAGCCAGCGAGGCAGGCTTACGAACACGGAGCCAGGACCAGGACCGGCGGGGGAGGGGGCGCGCTCATCACCGGCACAATCAGCCAATTATATTATCGGCACAAAGAAAAGGATCAGTCTGGAGCTGGTGTGACCTTCTGGTGCTTTATGAAGGCAGTTAACTGATGTGGAAACATTCTAGTCCTCATTAACGAGAAAAAGGCCAGCAAGGGAGGGAGAGAGAGAGAGACAGCCACAAATCAATGTTGCAGCTGAACATTGCTAACCTCCGGCATCATCCTTCCTGCCCACTAATGCTGCTTGGTTGGTGCTTATTAAAAAAAGAGGCCTTAAAGATAATTTTAGAACTTTTAATATGTTGAAGGGAAAACAGCCCACTCTGAATATTGACATTGCAAGGATGTTTTCGGTGTTGAGTTTTTGAAGTGTTCGTCAACTTTATAACTAAAAGGATGGGCTTCACCCTTTAAAAATATTATTCTGTAATTCTTTAAATTCCCCACTTATTTTTGGCTCTTATGTGCTTTTTAAGTCAAACAGAAATAAGATGGAATAATCGTTCCTGTAAGTTTTTTAGGGAGAAAGCTTATTAAAATATCAAAGTCAGTATAATTTATTTCATGAAAACTAAACTCTCAATTGCAAGTTATTTTGCAAGTAAGTCTTTGTACATATATATTACCCAGGGCTGTGACCTGAATATATAGACGCGCCCGATACAGCAGACAGAATCCTTGAAGCAGACCATTCTATCTAAGAGACGGTAACAAAGAATTCTGGACTTGCAGTTAATAATCAAAGGAAACACAAGTTGGATGGTACACGTTCCTGGAAAAAATTTCTGAGTGACAGCTCTAAGATTTTAGGATGTATAAAAAGAAAAACCGGGCCTGTAAATTCCTCAGGCTAATTTAATGAGAAAATTATGGGGAAAAATAAAATTTCCTTATCTACATTTCTCAGTTACCACAGGCAATTGGTTTTGTTGTTTCTTAATAAAATGGCCCTGAGCACGTAAATGGTACTTAACAAAAGTTTGACTGACTTTAAACCACCAAATTTATTTTAAAAAATCAACAAGGATATTTTAGTGTCTCTCTCTTTTCTCAAAAACTCCTCCTATTATCAATAACCACATAATCTTCACTATACTCTTGATAGAGAAAAACAAGTACTTTTTGCTTGAGTGAAAGCAACACATTTGACAAGTTTTCACATCAAGCACTCTCTTAAGCAATGGTGAGAGTTTGTGTTAGGAATATTTGGTAATGTATTTTTAATTTTATAAAAAGATGTCTGCTTCTTGGGAAGAGAAAAACCTATTTTTATAAATATTCTTTTTTTTTTCCTTGAGATAGGGTCTCCCTCTGTCACCCAGGCTGGAGTGCAATGGCATCATCATAGCTCACTGCAACCTCAAACTCCTGGGCTCAAGTGATCCTCCTGCTTCAGCCTCCATAGTAGTTGGTACTACAGGTGCACGTCACCATGCCTGGCTAATTTTTCTATTTTTTGTAGGGATGGGGTTCTCACTCTTGCTCAGGCTGGTCTGGAACTCCTAACCTCAAGCGATCCTCCCGCCTTGGCATCCCAAAGTGCTAGGATTACAGGAGTGAGCCACCACGCCCAGCCAATAGTCTTAAAAATGCCTGCTACCTTAATTCAATTCCATTGATACACTCACATTTCAGCCTTCCTAGTTGGGAGAATGAAAAGATGGTAGGGAAAACTCAACTCCTGATGTTCTCACAGGCTCCGACTTCAGCACTGGGTTCCCAGGAAAAGTACTCTGGAGATGTACCCTGCAGCTCTCTGCCTTTCTTCCTCCAGTAAAGAAGAGAGGTGGGGCACACAACATATGCAGGACTTTCTAGGCCTGCTCGTTGGCCAGGGGCACAATGAAAGCTTGATGAATGAGGCACAAGCCTGGGTTAAGTAACAAGTCTTCTTAAATATAAGATGAAGAAAAGAAGATAGAAACTTTTCAGGGAAAGTAAGCAATAAACAATAAATCTTTGCCAAACTCCTTCCTTTTCTATTGCTACTCCACACGGCACAGACACAGAGACTTCTGCATGGAGTGCCTTGCTATACAACCATCAAAATGAAGGTTCTGGAATTCTAAGTATGAGCAATGAAAGGTAGACCAAAGGAAAAGTTCCTTTTGCAAGGTAGCAGATAAAATGAAATGGAAATCTTATGTTTAATATAGGAGGCACAATCCCAACTTTCCAAGAGACAACAGCTCTAACTTCAAAGGCTGTTAGAACTTTACTCAAGTTACTACCTTGACAATCTCTGACCTTATGACTCAGGAACATGCTTCCATGCTGTACAGAGCTTAAAAAGCTGCTTCCTAGTCTCTGTTCTTTTCTGAACCCTGAAGACTTTGGGATATATTACATAAGCTGCTAAAGACTTTTGTCATGTGTTGTTAAAAAAAAAGTCTAAACATGATCCCACTCTTCACAGTTGCTGTTCCATAAATAGGGGAAGTGACTCAGAGGTGGATCTGGGGAGAACACATTTCTGACAATTGTATCCCAAACCCTGTCAAAAACCCTCCCAAGAGGCATAAACAAGATGAAAAAAGGAATATATCAAGCAAGCTTCTCTTTATAGTCATTCATTGGAAGGGACTTTGTGTTACAATTTAAATTATGATTTGCTGGTACAGAGAACTTTAAACAGAAACCAGCTGTTCCAAGAACATTTAAGCTAGAATAATTTACCAAACTGAAGTAACATTTGTTGTTTTTGACTAAAAAATATTGATGAACTTTTAATTTCAAGCACAGTCTTTGTAACATAGAGATTCTTTATTTCTTCTTAGGTTTTCATAGCTTCCCTTCCCATGAAAAGTATTGAGTTTCAGATTTAGATGGGATCTCAAGAACTCATTTAGATCATTTAATCTGACACTGTTATTTTCCAGATATGAAAACTGACACCTAAGAAAGTTGTGATATGCCCATCAACAACAAAAAGGGCAGCAAAGGAAGGAAAATAAAGAAACAAACATGATTTTCTGGGTTCATACCAAATGAATATGTTCCATATAAAACAATCCTGCTATGGTCTGAATGTTTATGTCCCTGCAAAATTCATACATTGAAACCTAATCACCACTCTGATAGTATTAGCCCTCGTGAATGGGATTAGTACCCTTATAAAAGAGGCCTCAGAGAGCTGCCTTGCCCTTGTACCAAGTGAGGACACAGTGAGAAGATGCCACCTATGAACCAGGAAACAAGACCTCACCAGACACTGAATCTGCCAGTGTCTCAGTCTTGGACTTCCCAGTCTCCAAAACTATGAGAAGTAAATTTCTGTTGTTTATAAGCTACCCAGTTTCTCGTATTTTGTTATAGCAACCTTAATGTACCATTACAAATGCTAAATGAGGGCACACTAGATTTGGAGAAATAAACTCCATTGAGCGAAAGTAGCCTGGCCTTCAAATCAAAATCCGTCATAAAGGAAAAGTGAGGTTGCAGTAGAGTTCTACCTAAATCTGAATCCAAAATTGTTTTAAAGGAAGAAAAATTAAAAATATTTTTGGATTAAGATATTGTTCCTGTTTCTGCCACCATATAAATTACTGTGTCTTTAAATCCAAAAAGGATTTTTTTCAATTGTTACAATTAATAGCAACAGAATGAGGGGTGTTTTTGGACAATAAATATAGTGGGAAAAAGTCACATCCACAAACCATCTGAGCATACAGCTTCAAAAGTGAATAATTAGGGTCAGGAACTAACCTGGAGGGAGCAAGGGAACTTTCCAGCTTAAGCTGTATGAGTTAAGTGTTTGGCTTACATAGGTGTAAACATTTGTCAAGATACATTGAATAAAACATCCAAGATATATACATTTCACTGCATATAAAATTTACATCAAAAGAATAAATAAGGGTT
Organism: Avahi laniger; assembly: GCA_963575035.1. Lineage (NCBI taxonomy): Eukaryota > Metazoa > Chordata > Mammalia > Primates > Indriidae > Avahi > Avahi laniger. The sequence goes on along the minus strand of CAUYSK010086704.1, from coordinate 65,002 downwards.
AGTTAGATTTTCAACTAATGATATGCAGACTGTAATATTTAGGGGGCTGCTCACTGATATCTGCACCTTACTTTGAAACGTATCAGATAAATGTGAGGGATCGATGGGTAGAGGGAAGCTGTGACAAAGCACGTTTAGTAAACATCCGTTGTGGGATCGAGGTGGCACATAAATGGGTATTTGTGAAAAAAAATTCCACTTGAAAATGTTCACAATGAGATGTGAAAAAGTGAAGTACTAGGGATGGGGATGATGAGCAGGGAAGTCACCGTCTTAAGCAGTAGCTTTTTAAGCTTTTCCTCAGGATGCTGGGGAAAGCAGATGGACCTATCATACAGCTTTGAGTGGTGCTTCTTTACAGGGCAATGAAAGAAAAGGATTTGTAAGAAAAATCAATCCCATGGACATCAGGGAAACTAGGTCCTTGAATGCCTCACCCAAAGGAGAATTAATTATTCCTACAGGTTGAGTATCCCTTATCCAAAACACTTGGGACCAAAAGTGCTTTGGATTTGGGAATTTTTGGATTCTGGAATATCTGCATTTACATAATGAGGTATCTTGGCGATGGGACCCACATCTAAACACGAGATTCATTTGTTTCATATACACCTTATACAGACATAACCTAATGGCAATTTTATGCATTATTTTAAATAATTTTGTGCACAAGATGAAATTTAGACTTCATTTTGACTATCACCTATCACATGAGATCAGATGTGGAATTTTCCACTTGTGGTGTCATATCAGCACTCAAACATTTTCACATTTTGGAGCATTTTGGATTTCAGATTTTACAATTGGGGATTCTCAACCTTTAGTGTTTGCACAAAACACAACTGGCATCATCTATGACAACAAAGCTTTGAAAATGTTTCATAATTTACAAAGAACTTTTCCCAACCTCTCCCTTGATTCTTAAATCTTGTAGTTGAAACAAACTCCTACTACGTGCCATGTAAAATAGCGTTTCTGCCCTCACGGAATTTGGTAAGAGAAATAAGGCAGTACACAAATGGCAGTACATGATGAAGAATGAGTTAAGTGCCTCTAAAGAGACTTGTTTGCTCACTAGAAATTCAGGTGAAGAGAAAACTTAGCTAAGGTGAACCAGGGACTGCAATAATCTTGCGCATTTGGTTGTTCACTTGTCTGTCTTTTGTAGATCTAGGTTAATGTAAGTTTCCTTAGAACTTGGATCCTGGTTAGCCTACTCTGTGTTATATCCCCAGTGTCTGAAATAGCACCTGGCATGTAACAGGTTTTTAATAAATCTACTTTAAAATGAATGTATATAATAGGCTCTCAGTAAATATTTTTAAATGAATGAATAAATGAACATGCCCTTCAGAGAGTTGCCTTATTTCTCTTTGCCTCAGTTTCCTCATCTAAAACTAAGGATGTCTATTCCTTGCTCATTGGGTTGATAACATGATGAAATGACAGTGACATGTAAAATAGCTCTTAGGTACCCAGGAAAGGAACAGAAGTGGATATTTTCCTCTCCTAATCAAAGGCAACAATTGTCCAAGGAATAAACAGAAGCCTGTGGAAGACAGGGGTGATCACGGGAATGGAAAGAGAAACCAGACGGATGTGTTCCAAGACACTGTGAGACAGGGGTTGATGGTCCTTAGGCAGTGACCCCACACAGGGGAGTGAAAAAGACAAGGGATGATTAGGTTTCAAGACCATTACTAGAGTAGAACTGGTGCTGTGAAAAGACACAGGGAAGTTAGGAGGAGTAACCGATTCTGGGGGGTTGGGGTACAGTAAGAAGTTTATATTTTTCACCATAAAGTTCTCAGTTGAAGGTGCAAGAGGCAATTGTGGCCTGAGAGCGGTCAGGCCGGCAGAGGGAATTTGGAGTCTTCTGCACAGAAACGACAGTTGAAGCTGTAGAAATGGATTAGATTAAGGGAGAGACTGTAGAGAAAAAACTAAAGAGAAACAAAAGCATCACTGGGAAGGCACAATAATGCTCCCTGCCTCCCCTGACAAATACCTACATCCTACTCCCCAAATAGCCATGGGAAATTAAGGTTGCTAACCAACTGACTCTGAAATAGGGAAAGGAGCCTGGGTTGTCCAGGTGGGACCAATGTAATAATCACAAGGGTCTTTAAAGGGCAAAAGAGGGAGGCGGGAGAGGAAGAACAAGAGAGACGGCAGTATGAGAAACATTTGGTGCGGTGCTGTTGGCCTTTAAGATGGACGAAGAGGCCACAAGCCAAGGAAGGCGGCTGCCTCTAGAACACAGAAAAGGGAAGGGAATGGCTTTTCTCTGGGCCTCCAGAAGGAACTCAGTCCAGTGGACACCCTGATTTTAGTCCAGAGAAACCCATTTAGGACTTCTGACTTTTGCTATTATAATACCAATAAATTTGTGTTGACTTAGCCACTAAATTTATGGTACTTTGTTATAGCAGAAATAGGAAACTAATACAAGAGTCCTTCCTTATCCATGGGGGATTCACATTCCAAGACCCACAGTGGATGCCAGAAACTGCAGATAGTACTGCACCTTAGATATACTTTTTCCCTATACATACATACCTGTGATAAAGCTTCATTTATAAACTAGGGACAGTAAGAGATTAACAACAATAACTAATAATAAAATACAACAATTATAAACAGCATACTGTAATAACAGTTGTGTGAACGTGGTCTCTGTCTCTCAAAAAGGCTTAGTATGTTTGGACTGCAGCTGACTGCGGTAACGACACCGAGGAAAGCAGAAGTGCAGACAAGGGGGCTGCCGTACGCGTGACAGTGTGCATTTAGAGGGCAAGCGGATGCAAAGGAGACGCGGTCAACAATGTGAGAGGAAGGTGAAAACTAACACAGTGAGGAATCAAGAAAAGAGAGGGGAGTTTGCAGAGCTCCACTGCTTCAAATACTGCAGAGAAGTGGAGGAAAACAACTGGAAACCATGAGTTTTGACTGTTAGGAAAGCAGGAGTCACGCTCAGGCAATAACTTCAGCAGTAGTGTGTTGGGGTGGAAGCTGGGGGGTTGTGCTTAAAAAGCTGAGGGACTGAGTTGAGAGTAAGTAGTTTGTAAAGAAGATTGTTGATGAACCAGAGCGTGAGGGTGATAGCTTGAGTGTGTAATAAAATCAGAGAGGTTGTTGATGTGGCTGATTGTAAGATGGGGAGACCCAAACATCCAAGTGGACAGCAGGAAAGGAGCCAGCCAGAAGGGAGACACTGCTGATGGTGAGGAGAAAATGACTGAAAGGACCAGGTGCTGGAAGAGTTGGGTCGGGAACCTCCAGCAGGCCTTCATTCAGTCTTGGAACCAAAGACACAAAACTGAGTAAACTTACAAAGAAGTGTGGAGTAAGGAGGAAGCCGTGGTGGTGTGGGGCAAGACGCAGGAGCACCGACGGGTGGGAGCCTTGACCTGGTCCTCAACCCACTTGAGTGGAGCAGCGGGAAGTTAAAACGCCCAGGGCAGGGCGGCCGGACCAGTGGGGGAAGCTTTTCCAAGAGATTCTGTAGGGGCTTTGCAGCTTTATTTGAGAATATTCAGTTCTGCTGTAGAAGAACCAGAAAAACAAACAGGATGGATGAAACTCATAAGATGTGTTAAGTATAGATAATGACTATATAAGAGCTTGTAAGACATAGGTGAGATGCATAAGATGTGTTAGGTTTAGATAATGAGTAAGCAAGTAGACATACAGTATCCCCCCTTACCTGTGGTTTTGCTTTCTGAGGTTTCAATTACCTGCAATCAACCACTGTTTGAAATAATTAAATGGAAAATTCCAGAAATAAACAATTCATAAATTTTTTAAATTGTGCACTGTTCTGTAGCGTGATTAAATCTCACACCATCCCACACAGGATGTGAATCATCCCTTTGTCCAGCATATTCGCACTGCATAAGCTCCCCTCCCGTGAGTCATTTAGTAGCCTGCTCAGTTACCAGATTGACTGTGGAGGTATCACAGTGCTTGTGTTCAAGTCGCCCTTATTTTACTTAATAATGGCCCCAAAGCACCAAGAGTAGTGCTGGCATATTTTATAATTGTTCCATTTTATTATTATTATTGTTGTTGTTAATCTCTTACTGTGCCTAATGTATAAAGGAAGCTTTATTAGAGGTATCTCTATACAGGAAAAAACATAGTATATATAGGGCTCAGTGCTATCCACAGTTTCAGATATCCACTGGAGGTCTTGGAAAGTATTCCCCAAAGATAAGGGGGTACTACCATAGTCAGAATTCATGAGATGTATTAAATACCGGTAAGTTAGTAACCTGGATGTGTTAGACATACACCAAGTATGTATGCTGAGCATAGAAAGGAATGGAAAGACCAAAGAAGCACCTAATATTTGTGACACACTAAATAACCTGAGGCACCTGAGACACTCAATATTCATTAGCTCATACATTGATTGCCCACCGGTGACACCCATTCTGGTCCTCTGCCCAAGAAATGCACACAGAATCCACAGCTTCTCATCAGGCTAAGAGGCGAGCTACAGAGAGACTTCCCCTGGTGTCTGATAAAGCAAGTTGTGCATCACTGGCCGGCACCTTGTGTTTAATCAGGAATCCTTTCTCAAACCTCGACCTTGGTTCATAACCATATCATCAAAAGGGCGGGCTGCTGTGGCGGAGGCTGGACACATAAATACCGCACAACCCCAGGTGCAGGTCGTGTGGTCCCACCACACCCCGTACCCTAAGCATGTCAGCTCATCCCATCTCTTTCCCTTGCTGGTTGGTTTGCATTTGAAATAGATTTAATGCACTGTGTGATCTGAGCATCTTCCTTCAGCCTGTGACTTCCACAATGGAGTGTCTGGTAGTGCACTTGCAGGCTATTATTGCGTCGAGGTCATTTCCAAACCTCAAGCATGGAGCAGAGGCCCCAGAAGAGGTCAGTTGGTGTCAAGATATTTCTCCACTTCCAATGATGAGGCCCAGAAATAGGAAGTGAGAGAAGGATAAAAATGAGATATATTATCATTTTTATCCTATAATTATAAATAAAAATCTTACCTGAGAGTCTTAAACTATGTAAACTAATTTAGTCAGCAGTTTGACTCTCATTACATTTATGTTTATTATTTCAGGTTACATCAAAAAATAGTTTCCTAAGCAAATTATTAGTGTGAATCAATGGTTGTCATTTTTTCTTCTTTTTTAAAGTACTAGGATCTGCTTTTAGAATGAAAACCAATATGCAAAAGAATCAAAAATATTTTTATCAGGATAAAAGTATTCTGAGTTCGATCTGTATTTGCTTGTTATATCCCCCAATGAGAACATGAATCTCTTTTGTTATACAAAAAATTTGAAAATAGACTTGACAGATGTCAGTTACAGTCTTATTCCAACTGTAGTTTCACATTTATTTCTGTATTTTTCTTGGTTGGACCACATCAAAAAGAATCCTGCCTCACACAGATAAGTAGTTGTAAATGGTAACAGTTCTTTTTAATAGCTTATGCTGCAATCTCCCGATGTTCTTCATTAAACATATCCAGAAGCTTGAAAGCAAAGTAGCAGGAAATTTATTCAAAATTAATTTACTAACAATATATAGCAATTGCTCACATTTCTTATTATAAACAAGATAAGACAGAGTACCCAAACTTAAAATAGATCATTAATCTGTAACAAGACCTTCTCATTTGATATATTGGGCATTCACTTGTCATTGTACAACCCACTATCAGGCTTGGTGAGAGACTGTACCAAACAGATGTGCCTGACCGTAACCTGGCACTGAACCGAGCTGGGCTTTTGGGCAACTCAAATAATTTTTCCTGCTTGGACCTGCATAGGCATGAATTTTTTAGAAAGGCCAATACAGAGCTATCACTGTCAGAGTCAATGACACATTTATAATTTCAACTATTCCGAGGACTGTAAAGGACTTCATCTTGCAGGATAAATTAAATATACTGATGTCAAAAAGGAGGTGGAGAGAAACACTTTGAACAGATAATAAGGGAAGGAAGTCACTACAGTTTTGGCTGAAATGTTATAGTCTTCTTACCATGGCATTTACACGACGATTGTTCTCCAAAATCCCATGGACTATCTCATTTGTAGATGTATTCTGAATTATTTTCACATTTCAGAACTCTTTAACTTCCAATTTGAATTTTTTTTAGGGGTTGAGGATGAGGTGTTTAGCCACTCATATAATAAGTGCAAATTAGTCTCTAAAAATAACTCTTGCAAACCTGGGTTTCCAAAGGCACAGTTTGAAACCTAATGCATTAGGCAGTGCTATAGCAGGCAGCCTCCCTCTATAGAGAAGGAGAATAAGGAGATGGTTTATATTTCAACAGAATCTGCCAGAGTACTTGTTTACTGGGCGCATTCTATTCCTCTCCCCACAGCATTTTTTGCCCAACACTGACTGAAATTTGCATGTTGTAGAAAAATAGCAGCTGACGCATAGGTAAATCTGGGTGAAATCTACATGGTTTTGTCCCAAATTTATGTCAACGTTTAAGGACCACTTCTTTCAGTCTTCATTTTTCAGCCTTTGGAGTCAGAGAAAGCAGTGGCAGAAAAAGTGAACAGGAGTATAAATCCGCCAGGGCTAATGCAAGACTTTCCAAATAAAAATAAGGTGAATTGCCAAGAAGGTCCAAGCCCAAACTAGCACAAAGTGTGCGTGCGTGCGTGTGTGTGTGTGTGTGTGTGTGTGTGTGTGTGTGTGTGTGCGCGTGTGTGTAGGGGAAGGAGGGGCACACCTCCCTTTTATCTCTTCAGGTCTTTTAGTAGCCTAGGCAGCCTTGCCTAGCAATATAAGCACATTTCGCTAAAGCAATACATGGAATCTCTGACAATAAAAAAAAGCTGTTCACTACTTCGAAGTGATGGTGATTGACTAACACCAGTTTAATAGAGTATTAGGGAAGGGGACTGATCTCCTGTTGAAGAAAGCTGCCCTCTAGTGGACAACTGTGTTCTTCAACCAATTCAAGATAGGAATAGGGTTACAGGCAAAAATAATGTTAAAGGTACTTACTATCCATTGTCTTATTAACATTTCAATGATATTTTAATAATTGTAATATAAATACATAAGTCTTCTCTTAAGGAAAGAGATATAAAGGTTACACTAATGCTAATACATCCAAAGTTACAATCTAGGCCATTTTGATGGTTCTGGAGTTGACAGAACCTTGGACCAGGAATCAAAGACCTGGTTCTGGGCTTAACTTAACTCTTACGAGGTGTTCCCTTGGGATACTGTTTCATATCTATCAGCCTCTATTTCCTAATCTGTAATGTGGGTTGAATTACAAACTGTCTTCACCCCCACTTTCAGACTGTCAGATGGCTGTCTTTTTAAATTGAGGTCATTTTATATCATGAGTTTTCAAATCAGCAATAGAAAATAATATCACAGTATATATTAAATATAGCACTAGGTGAATTAATGAAAAAAAAATATGGGATTTCAATTGAAGGTCTTCCTTATAGAAATTTAATGAAAGTAAAGGTGATGAGTTTTTTTTCTTTTTACACTGATTATGGATAACATTTCAAAAGCTAAGCACTCTAGATCATTAGTTGATTATGAAAATTTAGCTTATTATGAAAATCAGAGTTACTGTTTTTAAAAGATTTATTTCACAGGATAAAGCAAAATAATGATGAAAAGAAGGGAAACAATTTATGTAGCACATCTTTTCTGAAAACCACTTGCTCATCAATTGACGATGTATTTTCTTAGTGCTTCACTAAACACAGGATAGAAACATAATAATTTAGGATTAAACTGTTAACATAATCTCTAAGGAGCTATTAAAATTTGTCAAGGGTCTTTAAATTTTCTTCTTCTTTTTTTAAAAATAGGAATAGTGTTGAAATGCTATTAGCTATAATGGCATTTTGAGTTTCTCCAGGTCTGTTCTGTGACCAGTTTTTCCAGGGCCAGTTAAGTAGCAACATGGATTATTTTTACAATCTTTCTCATTCTCATTCCCTCAAAAGATATTCAAATGATTTTATTGGTTGAAAGGTAAGAGGACAAACACCAGTCTAAATTTTTTTCTGAAGTAAAATAAAAATGCCAGTATAACACTTAATGATCTCCTTAACTTATTTTATCTTAAAGCTATGAATTAAGAAACTTACTCATCTTTTAGAAGCAAATCTTTCGGAATATAAAGGTACTGACTAGGAAATTATGATACTTCAAACACTAGACAATGGATAAATTCAGTCTCAAAGAGGAGGGTTAAAATCAGTCATGGATAATTCATAAGCAGTAAAGTTAATCTGCACATTAATCCCAACTCTCCTAAAACCCTCTAACTTAAACTAGTTTTCCTTTGTGAAAATTAAAGAGAGCCTCGTTGAGACCCATAAGCTGGGTCCACAAAATATTCACTTATAGAAAGTGCTCGGGCTTTTTCAGTATTCACTAAGAATGCCAAGACAGAAATTAGCAATCCTTTCGCGGTCCAGTGCCTTATAGATAAATCCATCTACCTTACTCCTATATCTCTGTTCTCCCCTCATCTGAAAAGATGCTAAGGGACTTTAGGGTTGGTTTGTTTTCACTCTTGACATCCAATCAAAGAAAAAAAAAAAAAAACTAAGGAAATGAACACAAGCCATTATGCCAAACACCTGCGCTTCCTCTCTTCCTCTCGTTGCCTCCGATAGCCAGCGTAACTGTGAGGAACGGTAACCAGCTGAAAAGGCACACATCTGCTCTGCAGACATCAGTGGCAACTGTACTGACGGTTTTAAGCTACGTGTGCTTTGTTTGGAGGTTTTTAAAATCAAATTCGTTTTCCAAAGGACAGAAGTGATTTCTTCAGCAGAGCTGTCACTACAAGTGAAGTAATCAGATCTTTGACCCTAATTTTAGATGGCACAAATTTATAAAATGTCATTCTGAAAGAAATTTAACCCCACTCACTCACCCAGCTGCCTCTGATTTGATCTTTTTATTGGTTTCATGCTCCTTGATTCAGTTCCCAAAGTGTTGTAAAAAATTAACAGCCTGCCTTAAGCTTTACCCTTTGTGAATTAAAAATACTTCTAAAACCACAATCAGATGGTGTCACATTTTAATTTAAAATGGTTTTAAATTTAACCTTTTAAATTAAAAAGGTTTAAAATTTCTCAATTTCCTACAATATTTAGGATGAAATCTTAAATCCCTAATGCTGCTACTGGCCCTGAGCTAGCCTTCAGTCTTCCTTTGCACCTCTTGAAATCTTGCTCACTAAGCTCTAGGCATACTGGCGGCCTTTGAGTTTTCTGGGAAAGCCAAGCTCTCCCCTGCCTGCCTCAGGGCCTTTACACAAGCTGTTTCTCATCCTGGACATCCATGTCCCGGTTCACCTGAGTCACTTCTCTTACTTAAATCGAGGTCTTTCCTTAGCTCCCAGTCTAAATAAGGTCCTGCTTTTAATTTACTCAGCACACTGTTTTCTTTCTCTGCAATTATCACAATTAATTAATTTGTGGCATCTGTAATGTTGCCTTGTTCCACTGGATTGTATGCTCTGTAAGAAAGCAAGGGACACATCTGTAATGTCTATAGTTGTACATCTAGCATCTAGCACAGTGCCTGGCAGATAGATGTACAAAAAATATCTGAATGAATGAATGAATGAATAAAATTGTCAACAGATCCTCTGACTTTAGGGGCTTGGGATCCAGGGCAGGAGTGTGCTTGTGACCAGTTGTCATTAATTCAATTGACTACCATAGCAACGTTGGTCACATGACCACTTGCTCATCTAAAGATGGTGGGTGCCGCTCACCTGGATGCCAAGTGGATGACTGCCAGCTTGTGAGCGAAGGCTGGTGAGGCCTTTGGGTTACACTTCCCTTCCTCACCACGGGCTGTAGCTTTGGCAGGTTCAAAGGGGCCCATCACTTCACAGATTTGCCTCAGAGATGGGACCGACTGTGCCAGCTGGACCTGAGGGCAAGATAATCATTTACAGCTCCCTGGGCGAGGTTGACACTCATTAAACTGCAGTTACTGGAGGACCTCCCTTGATTTAATTTAAAATTAACAAGAAGAAAAAAACCCAGTCTAGTGTTTTTTTTCTTCTCAGTTTGCCACTCCATGTGACAAATTTTTAGTTTCAGGGGATAGCCTGGCAAAATAAGTAATTTGATACTGCTAACTTATATACCCCCAAAAAGCCTACTGACTAGTAAAATGTCAGAATTCTCATATTTAAGGAATGAAAAAGTGTCCCAACTAGTTTTCTAATCAAAGAATGGGATGCAAAATGACCAGCAGGAAAACAAGCAGGGTTTATGAAAGGCTGATACTTTTAATTTTGCCTGCCTACCATGAAAGTTTAGGCTGAAGAAAAGAGTAAATAAAAAAAAAAAGAAAAGAAAAAGCATGTTTGTTTGCTTTTTTAGAGGAAAACAATCAACAGCTAAGAACAAGAAGTAACCTACAATTTAGGCTGTGACTTTCCAGACAGCATTCTAATGTTTGAAGAAGAAATGGTGGATGTGGCTTGAGTGTCTAGTCCAAATGCTCTCTCTCTCTAGGAAATATTTGCCATGTTCTTACTACAGCATCATCGCCAACTGTGATTTCCACATTAAAGAACTACTGGAGTTTCAGTTCTCCAGGCACTTGCCTGCTCTGTCTTGGTGATAAATTAATCCTGAATCCAGGTCAGGAGTACACGGAGTGCAGGTCTGGCACTGCTGAACCCAGAAAGCCCATGTGGACTCTTCATTTAGTCACCATAATCCAGGTTTGATGACTCTATCTGTGTAGGGACCTTGTTTTTCCCAGATAGTGAGTGGATTGAGGCCGGTATGCCCTCTGTCTGGATAAGTGACAAATGCTTATCTGGTCTGGTATGCACGCCTGCCTTGCCCATGTTATCTCTTTCCTTAACCCAAGGCTACAGCTCTTGGACCTATACACTAGAGGAAATGGGTATCTCCTGTAAAAACAATCAGAGAGCTCCTACGTCCTGGTAAGAAATTCTCTCAAGGAAAGATTCAATGCTCTGTTTGGCATGAGTGATAATAATTCAGCCATGCTTCAATTGAAGTTAAGAAGGACTTTCAGATTTTCAACTTATTAATACATGGGGGTAACGACAATAAATGAAAAATCCTCCTGAAAGTGATGCTAATTCTTTGTGCTGAAAAAAATATGATTAAAAATTGGGACTTCATAAGGTTTTGGATGCACTCAGTTATTTTCCCATTTACAAATGACAGGGTTAAGGTGTTTTCCACTATTTTCAAAACACCCACATGGATGGGATGGTAAATCTAATTACCTAACTGCCCCACGGTCACGTTTTACCAGTTATTTGTTTTTTAGGGGTTGAATGGGCACTTTGCATGGCCATGTACAAAATAAAAATGGGAACCCATTGTTCAAAAATTAAGAATTTCAGGATGGCAAGAGCAGATCCCTAAACCAAGGCAGAGCCCTTGAAAACCTGCAGAGGTCACATGCCCATGAAGTCTGTCCTGGGTGAGCAGATGGGGTTGGAGAAGGGAACCAGACACACAGTCATTTAGTTTGAGAGTTACATAGATTCTCAGTTTTGAAAGGAAAAAGCGTCTTTGACTTTTGGCATGCAGATACCAATAGGAAGACATAACTTCCCTTACTATGAGAGGAAATGAAATTCAAGAGAGAGCTGAGGAAGGAGAAAAGGAAATCAATCTCTACCAAGTACCTGCCAAATGCCAGCTGCTGGGCTCCACGCTGGCCCTGACATTGTCACCACTGGCTTTTGCTCCAACACTGAGCTCCAGCTTAGGACTGACTCCATACTACAGAACTGGAAGCTAACTGCTGTCAGTGATGGGTTTAAGCTTAAATGCTTCAACGTCAGAAAGAGCAGGCAGGTTAAGGGCTGCAGACACTGTAGGACACCCAGGGAGTGTTCTGTAATCTGGGTGAGATTTCCTTTATGATCCACATCCTCTTTGTAAGACCACGCATTCCTCATTGCTGTCAGCCCAAAGACCCCAGAAACCTGTGTGCTCTGGGCAAGGACTCCTCCCTTGCCTCCAACACTAGGCCTCACCTCCACTATCCATCTTGGAGACCACCAAGCCTTATCCCCGAGCGTGCTTCATACTCCAACTTATACTCCCTCAACTCCAGGTCATCATTCACTCACCTCTCTCACTCTCCTTCCTTTATGGCTCTGTACAACCCCACTCTGGCCATCTCAGTTCCTCCCTGGGCCCTCCATAAGCCCTTCCAGTGAGCCCTCTTCTCTGAGCATTCCATTCACCATCCTGCTCCAACAGGAACCTGAAGGCATCTCCTTCCCCTTTGGCTATCTCAAATGGTAGCTGTTTTCTCTCCCACCTCCCTCATGCCAAAGGGCCTGTTGGATGGGCTGGTATCTTCCTTGCTACTCTCTTGCTTCCTCCCTAACTCCCAGCTCTGAATCTCCTACCCTCAGACCCCTGACAGCACCTCCAGTTAGCCCTAGTTGCAGTCACCTATTCCTCCTCACGTTACTCTGCTGCATGCCTTCAAGAGTCACTTTCCAATGTTAGTTCTATTATAATTTGTGAGAATTTCCATGTCTGCTAGATAATCCCTCCAAAATTTTGGCCTGTAAATTCCTTTGTTCACTCTATCTCGGTTACACCCACTCCCCTGGTCATATCCTGACCTTGTCATTACCATCAACTTTATGCCCTCCATAATTTCATTCTAAACCTTCCCATTTCATTTTCCAGCAACCTTGCATTGTCATTTCAGGTCACTCTCTAACCATCCTGATTCTGGTAATTCTCCAACTGCACCATGCACCACATATTCTGTGCACCTCTCTACCATTCCTTACTCCCAGCACATCCTCCTTTCTCTCTCTACATATCTTAGATTTCTTGACCCATCACTGTAACCACTAACTCCCTCACTTCATCTCACTTGGTTAAATTCCAACTATGGGTAAATTCAGCTCTTTGCTACTCTGTGTCTGCTCTCAGGCTCATACATGTGAGGAAAATATAAAATAGTCACCCCCTTATCCAAGGTTTCAGTTACCCACAGTCAACCTCAGTCTAAATATATTAGATGAAAAATTCTAGAAATAATTCATAAGTTTTAAATTGTGCCCTCTTCTGAATAGCATGATGAAATCTCTCGCTATCCCAGACATGAATCCTTTGTCTGGAGTATCCACACTGTCTATGCAACTGGCCCCCATTAGTCACTTCATAGCCCTCTCGTTATCAGATCGACTGTTGCGGAATGGTAGGGCTATGTTCAAGTCACCCTTATTTTACTCAGTAATGGCCCAGAGTGCAACCTTAGAGATGCTGGCAATTGGGATATGTCAAAGAGAGGCCATAAAGTGCTTCCTTTCAGTGAAGAGGTGAAAGTTTTTGACTTAATAAGGATGGGAAAAAATCATGTGCTGAGGTTGCTAAGATCAATGGTAAGAAGGAATCTTCTATCCATGAAATTGTGAAGAAGGAAAAAGAAATTGGTGCTACTATTAGTTTTGCCATTGAACCTCAAACTGCAAAACTTACAGCCACAGTGTGTGATAAGTGCTTAGTTAAGATAGAAAAGGCATTAAATTTGCGGGTGGAAGACATGAAACATGTTCTGACTGATGGCAATTGGGTTCAGTACTATCAGTGGTTTCAGGCATCCACTGGCGGTCTCGGAACGTGTTCTCCCGTGGACAAGGGGGGACGACTGTACAACCACACTAACTGATCTCACTTTAAATTCATGACCACTAACCTCAAGTGCGCCCTGGCAAGGCCTGGCCTGCTCTACATTTCCCCAATCCATTCACTCCCACACTCTCCTAGACAACCACAAACTCCCTGAAAGAGTTGTCCAGACTTGCCGTCTACAATTTCTCTCCCCTTTATTCTCCTTTGAACACCCTCCAGTCAGTCTTTTGTCTCCCCCATGCCAATGAAACAGCTGCACCTTCCTAAATCCCACGGCCAATTCCCAGTCTTCCTCAGACTAGATCTAGGAGCAATATTCAACACAGTTGGCTCCCAAGGCAACATTCTCCTCTGGTTCTTTTCCAGCATTAAAGGCCTCTTCTCTACTGGTACAGCCTCATTTCTCCCACTTCTACCACTGGAGCTGTACCTACTAGCTACAAGTGGCTATTTAAATTAAATAGAATCAAAAATTCAGTTCCTCAGTTGGGCTAGCCATGTTCTAAGCACTCAGTAGGCACATGTGTCTAGTGGCTGTTACACTGGATGGTGCAGAGAGAGAACATTTCCATCTCTGAAGATGTATGTATATGGGTTAGGGAGGATGGAGTCGTTTTAAAATGTGTCCATAAATTCTTTCATACTCTTCCCTTGAAGAGGGGGAGCCTAATTTCCTTTGCCTTGAATGTGAGCTGGACTTAGCACTTTATTCTACAGAAACAGAAAGCAGAAGTGGCATGCCAACCACTTTGGAGACTAGGTCACAAGAGGCACAGCAGCTTCATCTCTGTTTCTCTCTCTCCAATCACTGGCACTCAAGGAAGTTAGCTGCCACGTCATTAGAACATACAAGCAGCCCACGGAGAGGGCCACGTGGTGAGGAGTTGAGGCTCCAGCCATCTGAGTGCCATCTTGGAAGAGGACCCTCCATCCCCAGTCAAGCCTTCAGATGACTGCAGTTCCGGTGGACATTCTGCCCACAGCCTCATGAGAAACCCTGAGCTAGAACCATCAGCTAAGCAACTTTGGGATTCCTGATCACCAGACACTGTGAGATAGTAAATGTTTGTTGGGTAGAGCTATAAACTGTTATACAGCAACAGATAAGTAAGATAGAAGGCAAAGACCACACAATTAGATTTTTTCATTTTAAAATTAATGTCCAAAAGTCATAGTTGTCAGAAAGGAAAGGACCTGTGGTGCGACCACAGACTAGACTAGGGCCTCCACGCCGGCCACAGCAGACTCTCCCTCTGCAACCCTGGGCAAGCCTCAGCGCCCAGGGTGGGATGAGGGCTGCATGACAGCGCAAAGCCCCCAGCACAGCTCCTGGCGCTGATGACGCATGGCAGTGCCGGTGGACGTCATTCCCTGCCCCAGGCTGCCCACAGGCCACAGTCACACAGTGGCCCTGCTGGCCTCTTGGACTGTAGTACATTGTAGGTGATATGTGTAAAAAGGAAAATGAAAACAATGAGGGCACTAGGGAGAGTCTGGGAAACCATATTCCCGAGGCCATTCAAAACCAAGGCTCAGAGCCTGTGACTGGCAGAAGTCCCGCACAGAGCGAGAATGCTGTGCAAAAAGTACGATGAGGAATTCAGCCAGAAGGTGACAAGTTACACTCAATTCCTCCTCTATTGTTATGAAAAAGCTTTTGTTGAAAAGGCATATTAATCCAGTCAGTAATTCACCATAGGGTCACATGGGTTAACTGAAATTTGATCTAATCAGTAGTAAGAAGGTGTTTGGGTTTTTTTTCAAGCAATCCATGAGAAAAACCAAACCAAATTGCAGGCATTTTTTAGAAAGTCAGCCACAGAGACACAGATATGGGCGAACACCCAGAATGGCCACCAAAAGTGAGAAAATTACTTCAAACCTCGCTAAGCACTTATCGGAGCGGTTTTCTTTCATTGGAAACCAGATACAACGAGTGTCCACGTAGCTTCACACCAGACCGCACCAGCCACGCAGGGCAAGCATTCTTAATCCACAAAGAAAGCTCTTTACCTGAGCATGGTTACATTTCTAATGTTGATGGGCTGTTGTTAGCTTAGTTTTATTCATCAAAGATACTTAATTCCTTCATTTAATCCACACATATTTATTGAGTGCTTAAGATAATGCAGGCATTTTGAAAGGCATAATGAATACAGAGACTAAATAAGACACATTCCTACCCTCATGGTGCACAGGTACATAAACAATTATACCATTTGTCCCATATTTATATTATTTATTTATAACATAATACATATATAATTGTTTAGGGCTCTAATTAAGCCTTGGGGAAAGAGGGGTCAGAAAAGATTTTCAGAGTAGGCGATGGCCGAGCTGAGTTTCAGTGATAATTAGGAATTAACTGAGCAAGTGAAAGAGTGGAGAAGACAGTTCAGGCAGAGCGTGCTGCAAAACAAAGGCATGGAAGCTAGAGGCAGCACGAGTTAGGCAGTTCAGCAGATTGGTTTTGTTAGAGCACAAGGGAGTGGCAAAAAATGAGATCAGAGGCCGCCTGGACATGGGAGGCCTCTGATGCCAAATTTAGTTTAGGCTTTACCCTGGAGAAGGCATGAGTTTGAGATGAGGACCCACGTGAACAGGTAGACATGTTGGTGGGTTAGGGGAGGGATTTAAAGGTGCACCACCAGAGACTGGGGGGGAGAAGTTGCAGTGGTTGAGGTGAGAAGTAACAGCATTTGTAGAATTGGGATGGTATCTGTGATGGGGAGGGAATGATTTGAAACACTTAGAAGGAAAAATTGGTAAGATTTGGTGACTGATTGGTTATGGGAAATTAAGACCAGGGAAGAATCATGGGTATGTCCCCAGAGGCCACCACCATCACTGAGATGGAGGGTATCTGCACAGACAAGTTAGAGGAGAAGATGAAGTTAAATGAGTTAGTTTTGAATATGCTGCACTTGAGATGGTTTAAGTAATTTATTTACTCTCCCACAGTCTTCAAAAGGTAAAGTTAAATTTAACTGTGGTCTAAAGTGAAGGTGGTAAATGCTGTTGTTAATGGACAACACCACTAAGCCATCACAGCATCCTTGCTCACACAGCCCAGGCGCACCTTCAGCACCATTTCCAATCTATTGCTCCATCCCCACAAGGTGGCAACTATGTGTTTCAACACAGGATGGCCATTAAAGAGTGCATGCACTGGAAACCTGTGTTTATCCCTAATCTGAAAGCTTGAGAGAGTATCATTCTTTAAAAGAGACATGTCTCGGATACATGATTTGGGGGTATCTTTGAAGTGAATTATACGTTAGCAAAATTACATAACCCAAACCACACTGCTCATGAGTACCAGAGTCATTGGGAAGTCTTAGCACATTTCTGAGAGATTCTTAACTCAGTTTAAGGTTAAGGCAGTGCAGACCATGGTGATTCTACAGAGTCCAATTTGACATTCATTAACAATGTGATGGACTAGGGTTTCTCAGTATGAGTCCAGCAGGACCCAGGCCCATTAATGCTCCATGGAGGGTGCTGGGAGCAGAGGAAGTCTTCCTGAAGGGTTAAGGTGAGATGATTTGGATTACATCCCCCTCCTTGAAACTTATGAGGAACAGCAGCATACTGAAGTCTGAAAAATCCTACTGTAAAGAAATCCATTTAGTTTAGCCCAGTGTCACCCAGAGTTATTTGGACATGGAAGCCTCCTGTCACATGACACCAGTGAACAGCCCTTGAAATTAGGATTATTTCAATCCTCAAATCATACCCATTTTAAAAATGAGAAACAGAAGCTCTAAAATCACACAGCCACAAAGTTGGCAAGGGAGATCTAAAATCAAATCTTCTCTTTCCAGCGTCGAGGCCTGATTCCCAGGATCACAGATGAAGGGAGCATTAAGTATTAAAGGTCAGGGCTGATATCTGGGCTACACATTCACTTCACAAAGGGAACGTCAGGGCCACTGCCAACATTCTTGCTTGGCAATGCCAGATAAGGCTTTCTGGGTGGTTCCCCACAAGGGCTGACAGCTCATCCTGTCTTCCAAAGTCCTCCACCACTGGCCCCTTTTTCTAGCCTCTGTAAAATACTATTCTTTTACTCTGTTACACCCATGAGAGAGAGGAATCCTGGCCTCCAGGCATTTGTTCACACTGTTTCTGCTGGCTAGAAACCTTATAGATTACTGGGTGCAGGAAGCGGACTCTCACTAAAGATTCACAGGCAGGAAGCTTATTCAGGAACACTCAGGGGATCAACACCCGTGGCGAGTAAAGGCAGTTAAGACAGGGCAGAGAGAAGCTGAATTCTGACGCAGCTGCAAACAAATGCCTCGCTGATCCAGTACGATGCTCTGGAGCTGGGCTGGCCCTTACAGTCGATCCAACCTGGGAGAAAGGAGCCAGGCCTTTATGTCCCAGCATCAACCAGTCATTGGATATGGGCTGCTCCTGAGAAGGAGGCACTGACTTAGCTCTCCACAGTCAGGGGCAATCCCAAAGAGGGTCTCAGTTGGGAACTGCCAGCTGCCAACTTTGCCAGCAGCTGAAGAAATGAGTACTTCCCTCTTGAAAGGGCGGGGAGGGGCATCATGGATCTCGGCTGCCTGGCAGCGTCTTCTACATAGTTGTATAGTTGTCTGCCTTCTGCAGATACCAATAGAACTTAGTATCTGGGCTGCGGGCTCTATTATATTAACTGTAGCCTTAGTAAGTTTCATGGGTATTAGTTTTGTCTCCCTACCTAGTATGCAAAGCTCCCCAAAAGTTTTACATTTCTTTTGTATCCTAGCAGGGTTTAACAAAGTTATCAATAATCAATATGTATGTAGAGGAAAGAGTAATGGACTTGGAGCCTGTAGTCCTAATTTTAAATCACAGAACTGCCACTTACGGATGTATAAAGTTACACACATCACTTAATTTCTCTGAATCTTAGTTTCATCATTCATAATATGGGAATAAAAAAGCCCTATTGTACCCAGGCTCCAGTGTTGTTGTGAGAATAATAAGATGGTGAACAGAAAATGCTTTGTAAAGTAAAAAACTAAAGCCAGTATTTCACAATGTTGAATACTAAATAGACACTTACTATGGTTTAAATATGGTTTGTTCCCAACAAAAGTCATGTTGAGGCTTGGTCCTCAATGTCACGGTGTTGAGAGGTGGTGGAATATTTCAGAGGTGTTTGGGTCAAGGGATCCACCCTCATGAGGGAATTAATGCCATCTCTAATTTACTAAGAGAAGGGGTAGTTATAAAGCAAGGTGCCTCCCATGTCCCGTCCCTTTTCGCACATGCCTGCTTTCCCTTCTGCTTCTCCACCACGTTGCAATAATGCAGCCAGAGGGCCTCACCTGAAGCTGAGCAGATGCCAGCACCACACTTCTTGGACTTCCCAGTCTCCAGAATTGTGAACCAAATAAACTTATTTTCTTTATAAGTTACCCAGTCTCAGGTATTGTGTTACAGCAACAGAAAATGGACTAAGACAGCATCCATTAAAGGGAAAAGAATATTGGGCCAATAAGTTTAAAACCAGGTATAAATTCCTTATGCAAATAACACTTATAAAATCCAAACAAATTTACAAAATAAATATAAACAAAAATGATATACAATGAATTAATCTAACACTGATTATCATGCTAGATGATGTTGTTTTATTGGTTTATATATATTGTACTAACTGCAAGGAAAAGGTTCATTTGGATTGGATATGCCTATCTTCTGTGTGCCATGTAGTAACTCAGTTTTCTCCATTTTCTCCACTGTGAAACTGTTCATTTATACAACACACCATTTGGCCTTCACATAAAAGTATCATTTAGTAAATCTACCTTCATTTCTTTATATTTTCCATTTTATTTGCCAATAAGAATATGTATCAATATTTCAATTTGGCAATATATATCCAAAAGTCCATAAAACAGTGACTTTAAAAATTAGAGAACAAAAGAAGTGCAAGACTTACACACCGAAAACTATAAAACATTGCTGGGAGTAATTAAAGAAGATCTAAATAAAGGGATTATAAGACTCAATATTACTAAAATGGCAATTCTCCTCAAACTGATCTATAGATTCAACACAATTCCTATAAGAATTCCAGCTGGCTAGGGCAGGAATCGACAAGCTGATCCTAAAATGTATATGGAAATGCTAAGGACCCAGAAAAGCCAAAACAATCTTAAAAAAGAACAAAGTTGGAAAACTTAACACTTCCCAATTTTAAACTTACTATAAAACTACATTAATTAAGACTGTGTGGTACTGGCATAGAAGTAGACATATAGATCAATGGAACAGGATTGAGAGTCTAGAAATAAACCTTTACATTTATAGTCCATTGATTTCTGACAAAGGTGCCAAGGTAATTCAATGGGGAAAGGATAGGCTTTTCAACAGATGGTGCTGGGACAACTGGATATCTGTATGCAGAAAGATGAATTTAGGTACCTCACACTATATACAAAAATGAACTCAAAATGAATCATACATCTAGTGTAAAAGCTAAAACTATAATACTTGTAGAATAAAACATAGAACATCTTTGCAACCTTGGGTTAGAAAAAAAGTTCTTAAACACAACACCAAAAGCATGATCCATTAAAAGAAAAATTGAAAAAATGGACTTCATCAAAATTAAAAATGTTTGTGCTTCCAAAAACATCAACAGGAAAATAAAAGGTAAGCCACGGTCTGAGAGAAAAGATACACAAATATTATTCTGGTAAAAGATTTGTACCCAGGATATATAAGGATATTTTATAAGTCAATAATAAGAGAAACAACCCAGTTAAAAATAGGCAATGGTTGAATAGATATTTCACCAAAGAAATAGGAACAGCTAATAAGCATATGAAAAGATGTTCAACATCATCAGTCATGAGGTGAATGAAAATTAAAACCAAAATGAGATACAAAATAATTATTGGTGAGGATACAGAAAAACTATAGCCTTCATACATTGCTAGCAGGAATGTAAGATGGTATATAGCCACTTTGAAAACAATTTGGCAGTTTCCTAAAAAATTAAACATAAATTTACCATATGATCCTGCAATTCCTCTTCTAAGACTCTACCCAAGAGAAATGAACACATATGTCTATACAAAGACATATATGTATGCATAGCAACATTATTAATAATGTCTAAAAAGTGAAAATAATCCACATGTCCATCAACTGGAAAATGGATAAATGAAATGTGGTATAGCCATAAAATGAAATATGCAACAAGAAGGAACAAATTACTGATATATGCTACATCATGGAAGGCTATCAAATCAATATGGCAGGTGAAAGAAGCCAGATGCAAAAGATTACACATTGTATAATCTCATTTATAAGAAACATCCAGAAAAGGCAAATCTATAAAGACAGAAAGCAGCTCAGTGGTTGCCTGGGGCTGAGAGTAGGAATGAGGATTGATTGCCAATGAGCAGGAGAGATATTCTGGGGTGATGGAAATGTTCTAAATTTGGATTGTGGTGATATTTACAAAAACCTGTAAATTTGAAAATAATTGAATTATACACTTAAGTGAATTTCATGGCATGAAATTATATCTCAGTAAAGCTGTTAAAAAATTTAGAGAACTTGTTTTTCCCACATAATGAGGTATGTGCAGGCAGTCAAGTCCAGAGCTGGTAAAATATTAACAGGTTTTTTTGTTTGTTTGTTTTTTGTAGTCATCAGAGACCTAGACCCTTTCCCTTTTTGCCTCAGCCACCAGTAGCATATGTTTGTGCTCTCGTGGTCATATCTAGACCTTCTTCCTGGCTAGAAGAGGAAAAAGAGCAGAGAGTGAAAAAAATATTGACCATTGCTTCTTGGCCTTTTGGAGAATATCAAGCATAGTACTGGCTCTTATCAGTTTAATATTTGATACATCCTCTAACTATCTTAAAAGTCAGCCATTTTTAAGGATATTTCTGCGAAGCTCCACTCTTAGATGTCATTGGCTTAAGGAGTATCACATGACCATTCTTGACTGCAAAGGAGTATGGGAAATGTAGGAATATTGCTTCCTCCAGTCAAATCACGATTCTGTTAGTAAGGTAGGAAGAAGAACGGATATTGGGTAAAGCAGCTCAAAATCTCTGAGGTTGAGAAATATATCTCAATGTCGATATAAACACAAATAGAACCAGCACTGCTTACATCATAGAACAGTACTTAGGTATAAGGTGATGAATCAGAATGTACTTATTATTAATGATTTCTTAACAAAATGAAAAGAAAACGATTAAATTCTTAGTGAAAGCATAAGGGCTCCAGAGAAGCTGTCTGTTACTCTGTTGAGAAACACCAAGCAGAACAAATGTTCATTGTTGTTCATATTTTTATTTCTATGACAAAAACTTGAGGGCCAAGCCATTTGGTATATTAGAAAGAACAGGGGTCTTGAGTTAGAAATGTCTGGATTCAAAACTTGGCCACACCCTTTAGTAAGCATGTTTTGGGCAAATTCCATAACTTAGCTAAGCCTCAATTTCCTCCTCTGCACAAGAGGAATAATAATACTACTACCTGCCCCATGGGGTTATTGGGAGGACTCAATAAGACAGCAGGCGTAAAGCACTTGCCCCTGCTTCTGCCTCCATCCTTCGCAACTCGCACCCCAGAGTGGCACAGCCCTGCCTCCTGCACCAGCAATGAGAAATGAGGCCTAATTTTTTTTTCTTGCCAAAATTAAGCAGCTGTCCAGCTATGGTTTCCCCACATTTCCCAGGCTGAGAATTTTTCAAGAGAATTTCTACTTAGAGATCATCTATTTAAAACGCACACATGCACGCACACATACACGTGTGCACACAAATTATGATATCAGGAGGGGGGAGCAAAAACACAAACACGCACACAAAAAAATCCATTGAAGATAAAATTTATATGTGGAGAGCAAAATTCTAAAAATATTTTTATTTTTGTACCCAAAGCATTGTAATCTTCCTAACAGTCAATCCTTTTAAAGAATCGGAGAGAGCACTTAGAATAACATGCCAACCCAGTTTATGTACTTGGCACTTTAAGAAAGGTGGGTGCTGCGTCAAGTGCTTGTGAAAGCAGGTGTGCAGGTGGGTCGGCTGACACGAACCCCAAGTCTCCCATCACTGGCCCATTTATTCATACATCAGTTCATCTAAGCCAGCGTGGAGCCCATTCCATCATTTTCTCCCTGAAGCACAAGCACAGCTTAAAATAGGAGACTCTACAAATTGTCTGATTATGATAGGTTTATAACTTTGAAGAGGTTTGCAACTTCGGTACCTTTTTAATAGTCTCAGTTAAACCTTGACTGAATGAAATCCATATTTCTGCAAGAATGCTATGTATCTCAAAGGAGGACGCCAAAGCAAAATCGTGAAATTTGTCAACTGAACGGTGGAACAAATATTTAGTATCTATATTCTCTATAAAATATCAAAATTGTGATGGTGATAATCTTGACAATAAACAGCATTTAGTTTAGCTAATTAAGAGACAGGAGCAGGTTGGCAAAACTGATACAATACTTTAGGACACAGTGTTACAGTTTTGTTTTTCCAGTCACTCTTTATCAATAATTTAATTTTTTTCCCATTCTATGACTCATCTCACTGGTATGAGACTTACCTGCCCGTTTTTCTTCTTCTCTGTGAAAAGGGGAAGAGAAAGATGGCGCGTGCCTCCTCTCCCAGAGGAGGCTAAGAAGCAGCACAGCTCTCTCCCACGAGCAGCAGCTCCGCCTGCCAAAACCGAACAGCTGTCGAGACTTCTACAGCTGTGGCTGTCACTATTTCCCAGAATTCTCCCTCAGCCCCCCGATTGAGAAATCCTGTCTGTCCTTCGGTGTCCTCCACAGCAAATGGCAGTTAATTTCTACTCCTGTGTTTGTGCAAAATTTCTCCTATCCTGAGAGCTGCCACATTTCACATTTGAATTACAAGTCAATTAAAAGCAAAACAAAACCAAAACCTTTTCTCTCTTTTCTTGAGAGTCATTCTATATTATAATTACCATGTTCCTGCTTTTCCCCTCTCACCCTAACCCAAATTACGGAACACAGGAAAAGCTCTGTCACCCCACAAACATAGGCCAAAGATAGGCCCCATCTAACACAGCTTTGCCTACAGCTCAAAGTAGAATTCATAGCAGCAATGAGGATCTGGTTATAATAAAAAGCCCTGCACACTAAGTGCCTTCTCTGCTATCTGACCATGCAATGGCTATTCCACAGCACAAAACAGCTGCTTACATGTGTATCTTCGGTTGTTGGAATATTTTCACATTTGTATACATGCAATTTCGAAACACAATTGATTGCTTAGTTTTCTTATTATGAGTACAATTAGGCTCTTGGATCTCATATTTATAAGTGAAAGCAATGGCTAGGGAAGGGGAGGGGAGAGTCGGGCAACAGCTGGGTTCTTATTTACTCATAAGAGATTCACTAAGCATGGAGGTGCTTGGTGTGAGGAGCTGGGTATTTTGCACCTATACCCTACCCTGAGAAAGCATACCCTGCTAAGTGTGTGAGGAAGACACGCTTTGGATGACAATTTACAGATGTGAAAAGGGCTATAAAGACTGGTTTGAGGATGCTGGTCTACAAAGTCAGGGGAGGCCTTGCATAGTAGGGTCCTTGGAGGATTTTCAATTAAATTAATTTACTCATTAAAACATTTCTAGAAGGTTATTTCACTTACAACTTGTGTGTGAGAGGTAGCACAGCCCTCAGGATTCTCACATGAGAGGTAAACCCAAGTGTCTGGATTCTAGAGCCAATGCTTTACTCAAGACACTAGGGGTCAGTAGCCTCCAAAAGTTGAGTCAGGCTAAGTGCAATAGTTCCTGGGGTGCTGCTAGGAGTGGGTGGGGGCTGATTCCCACACAGGAGAGTCCAGTAGGCTCCATAATGGCTTCCCCAACCCTGATCCCCTTCTTTTACTAACAACTTTTACTTTCCTTTGGGTACTTCACCCCCTCGTGAGAAGTCCAGGTGCTTGGGGGAAGCTGAGCTGGCGGTGAGGCTTATGGCTCAGCCAGTTACTTATCCCATCCCTTGGCTCCACGGCTTCACGCAGTCAAGGATAAACACGTCACCCTGTTTGGGCTAACGAGATTGAGGGGACATTTGCTGAGGATGAACCGGGAAAATAGTTTCCTGGCTCTTCTGAGAGAGCTCCTGGAAGAGACCATTCCTCTTTTTCTGGCCTGGGATGGGGACAGAGAAACTCAAAGCCCTGGATATGTAGACAGTCATCTGGCAACTACCAGGTGTGAAGGGATAACTATAAAATGAAGCTGACTGCAAAAACCAGAGCAGAGAGGATCAGAGAAAAAAGAAAAAAGTAACAGGGTTCCTAGTGATGTCCTGTTGGGTCAATGAAGCAAAGTTTGAAGCCTTCCCAACCAGACTTTTCAGCTGCAGAACGAATCTCATCACTGTGAAGCCAGGTTGAGCTTGATCTTCTCTTATTTTCATCTGAAGCCATCCTAAGTGATACACTGAGGAGAAAAAAGGCGGCAACTACAAGCAAGCTTTGGAAAATGTGGTAGCAAGTGATCTACAAACTACTTACTAAGCTGTATGCCAGCTCCCCCCACCTTGCACTCACCAAAGCTCTTCAGCAAAAAAATGAGAGGCTTATGGAGCTGACCACTGGACCGAGGAAGAATAAGAGAGGAAGACATTGTGTACCAAAGGCCTGCCTCTCTGCCAGTTAGCTGTGAAGCCCTTTTTATTAATTGGTTCCATTTCCTTGCCATGTTCGTAGTACGGGGGATGTATTTTTTAGAAATATATCGGTCACATTTATATTCTCCTACACCGGGAGGAACAGGAGGCTCCCTGCCACAGACCTTTGAAAAGCAATGAGCTGGGAGAAAATAGGCCTCCAGCTCCCGCTCGCGGCTACCTCCCTCCCTCACCTGCTCAACCTGAAGCAGTCTCTAAATCCTCACAACTCTAAAATGGTAGGATTTCCATAGTTTATTGTAATGGGGTTTTACCTATAACTCAGGAAAGAACCTGAGAGGGTCCAGGAAGCCCTAATACAGCTCCAGGAACCAGGAAAAGTAGATTCCACCTCTCTACTTTCCTTAGGTTATACAGAAAGAAACATTGAAGGGGTCATCGTAATATTTTTTACAGGTGTGAGGCTATACTGATAAAGAGCATGGATTTTGGAGTCCATCAAACCTAGGTTCAAATCTTGGCAACTCCCCTTTCTAGTTGTGTGGCTTTGTCTCTGAGCTTCTGCAGCTGTAAAATAAGGATACATAAGGCCTGCCTTTCAGATTGCTCTGAAGTTTAAGTGTAATAACACATGTAATGGGTTTCCCATTCAAAAAATAGTTGATAGGATTATTAGTTCAATATTCCTTGAAAGGAGAGACACTGTGACCCAAGAAAACAAAGAAGCATCCAACATTCCCAATGTGCGTATTTACTTTCCACCCACGGCAAGATTCCCTGAGTGTAGCAGGTTCCAAGAACTTTGGAACCACGTCCCTTGTGCAGGGTTCTGTATCTACGTTAGGGAGCTTGGACTTTCAAATAGAAGTCACAAGCCTGTGAAGTAATTGCAGGTTTGGAGCTAGTGATTCATTAATTATCTAATTCCCTAGGTGGATGTTATTTGTGGTGAAGCAATGTGCAAAGGAGCTACCAAAAATTAAATAAATAAATAAATGTTATGGTTATCTTTATTTTTCTTTTTAACGACATGGGCTCGTATGGTTTTTTATCATTCACTCAAAATCAGGTGCTCAGAGGGAGAGTTTAGGACCCACATCCATACATCTGTTCCAGGGTTCCTGTCTTAGGCAAAGGACTCACAGCATATCCTGGAACAGAGGCTGGAATGGAGGCCATCTTTCTATGTTGCACGGTTCACACCTTTTCATTATTTCTATGGCAGACTTTAGTGGTTTCCCCCCAATATCTGTTTTCTCCTTCTTCCTTTTCTAGCTGGGCATATGAATAAAAATACATTTTCCAGCCTCTCTTGCAACCAGGTGTGTGGGGGTCACAATCACATGGCTAAATTCTGACTAACTGCATCTACGCAGAGGAGTCTCGTGTGACTTCCGGGAAGTGCCCTGAAAGGAAGGGAGATGTGCCCTTCCTCTTGCCTTTCTCCTCCCCACAGGCTGGATTACAACACAACAGTAGGTGTTTAAGCAGCCAGCTTGGACCACGCGGCAGAAAGCCACGCACTGACAATGAGCAGGAAGACAAACCAACCTTCAGTCATCTTGAGACCGCCTTAGACTCCTGACCTCCGCACTTCTCTTATCTGCATGAGAAATAAAATCCTCTCCTGTTTGAAGCACTGGCATTTTGGGTTTTCTGTCACTCACAGCTAAACCTGGTCTGAACTGATAGTTTGCTAAATCCATCGTTTATGTTTTCTCCGTTTATCTGCGATATCAGAACTGCACTGTTTTTAACATGGCGAGCCTCTTACACATGGGTATTGGTTCATCAGTCATTCCCATCACGCTCCCCAAATCCCACTCACATCCTCCAGAATGAATTCCACCCACAGCAGAACATCAGAAAGGTCACCTCTTACACATGGAAAGAAATAGAGATTTTTTTTAAAACAGGCATGAAATTCCGTTGCTTATTTTACAGAAAACCCTATCTATCTATTCAAGATGACTGCTTGCTGCTACGTTAGCTGGCAATTTCATGAAGTGAAGAAAATATTCTCCAGTTGCAAGTGACACAAACCTCTCAAATGCCTAGTATCAATTAAAACTAAAATGCTTGTTATTTACAAGCATGAATTAGATACAATG
Source organism: Avahi laniger (assembly GCA_963575035.1). Lineage (NCBI taxonomy): Eukaryota > Metazoa > Chordata > Mammalia > Primates > Indriidae > Avahi > Avahi laniger. Next base: position 37,574 of record CAUYSK010086704.1, on the reverse strand, counting down.
TACTCTCGAGGAAGGTCAGGGGCCTGGGCATTCAGATCTGGAAGTATTTATTTGGCTTTGCCACTTACTTGCAGTGTGACCTTGGTAAGTGACTTAACCTCTTATTCAGTTTCTCTGTCTATAAAATTAAACCTTCTACAGCACTTGCAAAGAAAAAAAAAATTAAATTCGAGCTAACATATGCAATGCACCCAGCACATTATAGGTGCTATAATGGTGAAAGGTCCTTTTTGTTCGTTCTTTTTTTATTTATTGTTTATGAAGGTAAAATATACATATTAATTTACCATCTTTATCATTTTTAAGTGTATGGTTCAGTGGCAATAAATACATTTATATTCTTTCTTTCCCCTTTTATCTCCTTCTCTCCATCCCTTTCTTGGCCTCTGGTAACCACCCATCTACTCTCTACCTTCATGAGATCCACTGTTTTATCTCCCACATATGCGAGAGAACGTGCAATATTTATCTTTCTGTGCTTGGCTTATATGACTTAACATAATGGCCTCCAGTTCCATCTGTTGCTGCAAATGATAGGATTTCTTTCTTTTTTATGGCTCAACAATATTCCATTGTGCATACATGCCACATTTTCTTTATCCATTCATCCACTGATGGGCACTTAGGTTGATTCCATATTTTGGCTATTGTGAATAGTGCTGCAATAAACGTGGGGGCATAGGTATCTCTTTGATATATTGATTTCCTTTCTTTTGGATATATACACAGTAGTAAATTTCTGTATCATATGGTAGTTCTATTTTTAGTTTTTTGAGAAACCTTGATGCAGTTCTCCATAGTGGCTGCACTAATTTACATTCCCACTGACAGCGTACGAGGGTTCCCCTTTCTCTACGTCCTCGCCAGCATCTGTTATTGCCTGTCTTTTGGATACAAGCTATTTTAACTGGGATGAGATGATATTGCACTATGGGTTTGTTTTGCATTTCTCTGATGTTTAGTGATGTTGAGCATTTTTTCATATACTTTTTGGCCATTTGTATGCCTTCTTGTGAGAAATGTCTGTTCAGATCTTTTGCCCATTTTTAAATGTGATGATTTGTTGTTTTTGCTACTGAATTGTTTGAGCTTTTTATGTATTCTGGTTATTAATCCCTTGTCAAATGGATAGTTTGTAAATATTTTCTCCTATTCTATGGGTTGTCTCTTTGCTTTGCTGATTGTTTCCTTTGCTGTGCAGAACTAGACCCCCATCTCTCACCATACACAAAAATCAAATCAAAATGGATTAAAAACTTAAATATAAGACCTGAAACTATGAAACTACCAGACAAAAACACCAGGGAAACGTTCCAAGGCATTAGTATGGGGAAAGATTTTTTGTGTAAGACCTCAAAAGCACAGGCAACCAAAGCAAAAATAGGTAACTATTTTTGTAATAGTAACACAATTACATCATGTTCTTTTGTTTTTTATTGGTATCAATGAAAGCTATGGATTTTAGGTCTGTAGAACTGTGACTTAATAAATTTAGTCTCTGAAATGGATTAGTTTTATAATCATAGTGGCCTTAAGTACCTTCTTTGTTTCTTCAATAGTCAATCAACTTATAACAACAATACTGGTGTTATTAATTGTGGCAATAACAATTGCTAACATGTATGATTATCAAATGTCAGGCACTGCATCAAATCCATTATTTTCATGATTTCATCAAAACCTGTTTTTTTAATCTCTTAGAGATATTTTTAAGGATGTAAATAAAATGAAAAAGTGATTATAAGAACACTGCCTGTAAAAAAGTTTACAAAATCGTAAGGTAGATACAAATATAGAATTATTATGAATTGAAAAGATAACTTCTTTTAAAAGAAAATACCCCAATTTTTAGAAAGCAAAAGTCTTTAATCATACCAGAAGGTTAAAAAATTTTTTCCTTTTTAAAATTTGTATTTAATTTAAAAAGTAAAGTAAAACTATATAATGCCAAAATAGAGGTACATGCTTATGTAACTGCTTACCATAAAAGTGATAACAAAATGTCCATGCAGAATAAAAAATACATTGGTTTTCTTTCTTTTTTACTTTAAATCATCCTCATCATTTGATCCAGAAAAAAATAAAGTAGCTGGCAATTCCTAAGAAAAATATATTATGTACTCATATGTACTGTGTGTAAATATATATCTAACATATCTGTATGTACTTTCTCTATTTTACTTATAATAAATAAATGTTTGTTCCAGAATATAGGTTTATAAGTTTACTGGAAATCAGAAATTTCTCCCCTTAGAAAAACAACATTTATAACAGTATCTTACTTATAACTGTTATCATTCCCAATTGAAAATTCTTCCTGATATAAAATCCTCGTATATAGAATCTTATTTTTCTACATAACTTTTCCATAAATGCAAGAATTTTGGCCAATTTTGAGTTATTCCTATGGGATATAATGAGGGACTAAAGGACCCGGGATTGGAGAGTGAAAAGAAAAGAAAAGCAGATGCCAGAAGTAGAGGTTTTTGCAGGGCAGCCTTGGAAAAGATAGAGGAAGAATCCAACCCACAGATGATTAAAAATTGCATGTTTTAAAAAAAAGACTTAGATGCCAACATTTAAATACAGGGATTTTTACATAAAAATCCCATGACCTGCATTTTCAGCACAGCCACAAATAGCTGGCCATGCACAGTGCTATCAGCCCCCTTACACTGAGCCCACTCTCACGCTCCATTTGTGGGGGCATCTGTCATTTAGAAATCTGCCTGGATTGTATTTAAGTCATATGAATTTACATATACGAATATAAGGTATCTGAGCTGCACACACACCTCTGCCCTGTGTAAAAATGAAGGTCAGTGCAACTGCAGGTCATGGGCCCACAGCAACAAAAGAAAGATCTGGCATGGTTCAGGTCTTCCCTGTCACTGGGACCCTACAGCCCGCCAGCTGGCAATGACCACGCGGAGAATCACTGCTATATAATAGCTGCAGAGCAGCCAAGACCATGCAGGTCGGTATTCCTCAGACCCAATGGTCTTATTGCAAAGTTTACCTTCTAGCACCAGATACCACCTACGTAACACAAAGCTGATAATGATATTCGGCCCCTGTTGTAACCCTGGCTTTGAGCAGCTGTGAATCAATCCCTTTCCTGTAGCTGTTAGTGGGGAAGGAGCGGCCCAAAAACAGATCAGAAGACTCTGGCTCCTGGGACTCAGACATGACGTTATCATGGTTAGAGACGTGTCCATTGGGAGGTTGGCCTGACAAACACCTGCTCAATTACATTCGACGTCTCCTTTCAAAGGTGGGATCAAGGAGGTGGGCACCAACTTGGTCATAAAATCAGGGTGTTATACGTGTTTCATTTATATTCATTTATTCACATATTTATTTGTGTTACATGTTGAGTCCCACTGAGGTGGGGACTTTGTTTTGTTCACTACGATGCCATTGGCAGTTAGTGCGCACAACAGATAGGTGTGGAATAAGTGAATGAATGAAAGCATCACTTTCTTCTTCCTGGAAGCTTCCTCTTTCCAGGACCAGAAGGACTGTCGCCTGAAAGACTCACCTGGAGGACTTCAACTGGAGGTCCCAAATGAATGGGATTCCGGGCCCTGGTGTAGCTTCCCTCAAATCCAACCTCTACCTTGAGTTATAGTTCTAGAATCCAAATCTGTTGTACCACTTCTCCACTTAGAAGACTGCAATAATTTTCTCATTATTTTTAGGATAAAATCCAAATTTTTAAATGAGGTCAAGAATGCCCTTTTTATCTGGTCCCAACCCATCCCTGCCACCTAGGCAGTCCTGTGGAAGGAACTCCTCTGTGTGCTCGGCTCTCTCCCGCACGCCCAGGCTATGTGGCAAAGGCCCAACTCATCCGTCAGGCCTCAGCTTAAGCCTTCCCTGTGTTCTCACCTCCACCCCTCATGCCCCCACTGTGGTGCTTACCCCTGTGGGGCTGTCTGTCAACTGGCCAGTTCACTGTCAGCTTGTCTGTCTCACGACCTTGGTCAGCTATGCCCCTGGCACCCGCCTCCAGGAGGCAGCAAGGAGACAAACAGATTTTATTTTGTGCCAGGTTCAGTGTCATGCTCTTTGTAATCATCCATTTCATGATTTCAGAGATGACAGGGAAACTGAAACTCAGAGAAGTGAAGTAATCCGCCTAGGGCTGGGATTCAAACTCGAGTCCGCAGACTCCAGAGCCTGCTTTCTCCCCACGGCGGCTCACGGCGGCACTTACCTTTGCTTTTCCAGGAGAGCAGCCAAGGCAGCATGCCTGTGTCCGAGTGCCCCCACGGCACTCACGAGCACTACCTCAGGAAGAACGAATGCCTGAGGGGATGGAACTTGCTAGCGGTTACTCAAGACCGAACAGAAGAAATATGAACAAAGCCTCTTGATCCCCAGAGAAAGGAATGTAGGTCAAATAATTGCCCTGCCCAGTGTCTCCCTCTCCCTCTGTTACCCAACTCTTCTCATTTGCATATTTGAGGCCACAAGTGGAAGGTAACTAGATGGAAAATTCCAGGAGCTTCACAACTATCATTAAAAGCAAAGTCAAGAAATAAGGAAAGGATTTTAAAATCACTTTCTGTTTTACCTTATAATCATTCTAATTCAAAAGCTCAGATTCATTAATTTGTTGAGAGATGACTAGGTATAGAAAACTATAGTAGGCCTCTAGAAAATTAAGTCTTTTTTGGATGTTATGAAAATGTAAATAATGATTATGATTATGACACAGAAAAACAACTAATATTAATTATGAGCCAGGTACACACACTACCATTTAATCATCATAACAAGCCTGTGAAGTTAGATACTATTAAAATTCCCATTTTACAAGATGTTGAAGTCAAGGCACAGAGAGGTCAAGTAATTTGTACAAGGTCACACAGCTAAAAGGGACAGAAAGGATTAGAACCCAGCCCAGCTGGTTCCAAAACCTGCTCTTACTATGTAGTGCTAACTTCCTATTAGGTTATTAAGTGTGAAATGTCCAGTTTCCTTAAGTACTAAGTTTGACAGTTGCTATCTGTGACATTTCACTTTGACATTTCTTCTTTTATGTTTATTATGAAGGTATATCTTCAGTCTTTCAAATGCACATTTTGGCTTATGATTATCTTTCAAAAAAATTTTTAGAGCAATTTCTGTGAAACCATGGATAAATATGTACAATATTGGCTGGGTGTGGTGGCTCACACCTGTAATCCTAGCACTCTGGGAGGCCGAGGCGGGAGGATCACTTGAGGTCAGGAGGTCAACACCCAACAAGAGCGAGACCCTGTCTCTACTAAAAATGGAAAGAAATTGGCTGGGCAACTAAAAATAGAAAAATATTTGCTGGGTGTGGTGGCACATGCCTGTAGTTCCAGCTTCTCAGGAGGCTGAGGCAGAAGAATTGCTTGAGCCCAGGAGTTTGAGGTGGCTGAGCTAGGCTCATGCCATGGCATTCTAGCCCAGGCAACAGAGTGAGACTTTGCCTCAAAAACAAAAATAAAAAGTACGTACAATACTAATTGTTAAATAAAACTTATAGGAGGCCATTGGTTTGAACTAAGCTCCTGCATTAAGCCCAACAGACCAACCAAAATGAGTTACTCAGGTTGAAGTTCCATGACTCCAAGCTGAAACTAAGTTGTTCATCAGACCTTCCAAGAAATCCGGAGAGAAAGAGATAACAGCCAAATCCCCAAACAGGCCAGTTTTAGCCAGCTTGATAAGGAAGTCTCTGCTTTAACCTCTCCAAGGAAAGTAACTCTGAAACAACCAATCTGGTTTTTGTTCTCTGTTCCTGATTTCCTCAGCCCTTTTCTGTTATAAAGTCAACTTCCTCTGCTTTGCTCATCTGAACACTTATTCTATTTTATAGAATGAGGAGTTGCTGGGTTCTAGAATTGTAAATAAAGGCCAAACAAAAACTTTTTTTTTTTTTTTTTGGGACAGAGTATTGCCCGGGCTAGAGTGCCATGGCGTCAGCCTAGCTCACAGCAACCTCAAACTCGTGGGCCCAAGCAATCCTTCTGCCTCAGTCTCCTGAGTAGCTGGGACTACAGGCATGCGCCACCATGCCTGGCTAATTTTTTCTATATATATTTTTAGTTGTCCAGGTAATTTCTTTCTATTTTTAGTAGAGACGGGGTCTCGCTCTTGCTCAGGCTGGTCTCGAACTTCTGACTTTGAGCGATCCACCCGCCTTGGCCTTCCAGAGTGCTAGGATTACAGGCGTGAGTCACCGCGCCCGGTCCAAACAAAATTTTTAAACTAAATTTGTTTGTAATTTTGTCTTTTGACAAAATGTAAATGATACTTTCTAATAGTTAGAGTTACATTTTTCCAGAAAAAATTATTTCAAAATGTAGCACAGAATTATTCTAATAATTTTTCAATATTAATTTGTATCTTACAAATGTGTTGTTCTCAATAAGAAACTTCACAAAATTAATTTCCTTTATGGTAACCACAGAAAAGAAACAGGAAATGCCCTGGGAGGAAGAATCTTAAGGTTCTAGAAGGAAAATTAAAAGTGATTATAGAAGTTCCACATGTTAACCTAAGAGAAACTAAAGGACATCTATAAAATCAAGTTTTACAGTGGCCTGCTGGATGCCATTACCAAAAGGGACAAAATAAATATTCAGGTTCAAAAGCATGCAATGACCTTACCACTTATAAATATCATGCTGCAGAAATGAGTGGTATCATTGCCTCCCATTAATCTAGAGGAATTTAAAAAACAGCTCTTCACATAAAGAATAATTTTGAAGGGTTTAAGGTTGAACATGTAGATGTGGGTCTCCTGGGCAACAGAACACCCAAGAACAAACACAACAAGGAAAGTCAGTCATGGAAAAGTAGAATAATTCAGTAGCTGCCTGTCAAGTCCTTGTTCTAACTAAATGACATCATCTGGAAGAAAGACACTGTGGTGCTTGTCCAGAAAGTTTCCATCATTTCCCTTCCTAACACACAGAGTGCATGGTTTTAGTTTTTATCTCCCTTTCATAATTTTTGCCTTGGTACTCTCAATGGATGATTATTACTTCATTTCTCCACGGTCAGTGTAAGACTTCTTTGTCACCAAAGGATTTAACAGACCAAGGCTTTGCTTTAGTATTATATAATGGTTCTCAACTCTTTGCATTGCAACTTATGTCCTGAATCAAAACTCCAAATATGTTTTTACAATTACTATCATTCCCTAATAAATGTCACAGGAGAGGGTGGCTGTAGTCATGCAGATGGCTTTCTCCCTGTTACCTGCAGATGTCACTGCCCCAGCCGTGCTGTGTTTACATTTTACATCTCTGCTTTCCTCTGGGGAATGTGAGAAGGCAGGTGTCCCTGGCAGGTCTCTTTTGCAAGAAGCAGTACATCAAAGATTCACTGGGCTCCAACCAGTCACTTCATGCCTCTCTGACTCCTCGGTGCTTCCCACACACACGCTCTCTCCCTAGGATCTGCAGATTCAACATGCTTTATATGGCTTTTATTTCTGCCCTTCTCTCTTGCACTGCCCCACCTGTCTTAGTTTAGCAGTATTTTCTTTCAGAACTATTATCTCTCTGCTAGAATGCACTGTCACCGCCATCAGACACCACCCCTGTGCACACTGCTTTCATTCCATCTTCCACTGTGTCCAGAATGATCTTTCTGAAAACCCGGATCTGAGCTGCAGTGGCTCTGCCCAAGTCTAAACACCTAAGCATGACACGCAAGGCCCACTATGATCTTTTGCTTCCGTCCTTGTCTGTGGTTCAAACTTCAGTCTTCATACATTTACATGGTTTGCTTCATTTAAAATGCAGATTCCTAGGGTCTAATCTCAGTGATTTAGATTTATTATGCCTGGAGGCAGGCCCAGAATCTGCATATCAAATGCTTCTAATATGTATTCGATGCAGCAAAACCCGGGAGAAACACTGCTCCACAGCCTCCCTGTTACTGTCGGCTTCCCTCAACACTCCCACTCCATGGTCCCCGAAGCGTCCTGCCCTTCCATGCCTCCAAAATTTTACATATGCTGTTCCTTCTGCCTGGAATGCCTTTCTCCACATCCTCCTGGAAAATCCTAATTATTTTTCAAGACCCCGGTCAAGAATCTTCTCCTCTAACCTACTCAAATGAAGTGAATCCTTCTTTTGGATTGTCACTGTGCCCAGTGCATAATTTTTATCACGTTTATTACCTGGCTTACAAACTGCATGTTAGGCACCCTGTCCAGGTATCAGAGATACAGTTTCCAATCTTAGCTTTGCCTCCTTACCAGCTGTGATATCTTGGGCAAATTACATAGCACCTGTGAGTTTCATCTGTTAAGAGAGCTAACAAAAGTACCTATCTCATTCTGCTGTTGGTACTGTCCTGGGAAGTACTATTACTAGTCAGGAAACTGAGACAGAGAGATTAAATTTCCAAAGATCATAGCTAGTGAGTGGAAGAGCTGGGATCAGCCCTGAAGCAGTCTGGCTCATGCCCACATTCCTAACCACTGGAGACCTGTCTTCCCTACTAGGAAATAAGTTGGCTAGGGAAGGTACAGAAGTTAGCTGAGCTGCCGAGTGTCTAAGTTTGTTTCTATCCTACTCAAAGGTCAGAGATAGTCTTCAACAGACAGCGTTTGGCAGAAGCACTAAGGCTAAGGGACCTACTGACCACGTCTGTTTCCTAGCTCCCTAGAACTGTTCACAGCTCCTTCACAGAGCCCTTGGTCTCTGTCCTACTTTCTTAGGTCTTCTCATTCTACCTCACTTCTATAAGACCGAACTCAACATCACTTCTGTCAGAGATATCAGAGCCCTCCCCAGACCAGTCAAATTACCATCTCTAGGGGTGGGTCCCAGGCTCAACTGGGATTTTTAAAAAGAACACCACTCCCCTTCTGCTCATCATCCCAATAAGTGGCTAGAGCTGAAAACCACTGCCAGGAGCATTTTCCCTCCCGTGGGCAGCTTCCTGCATCTTGAGATTGTCTTTGTGGGGAGCCTACCATTTTATTATAATCCTGTTCTTTTGGCCTCTCATAGTTCTTAATCATTACTGTGCTACGGAGGGCCCCTTTCGCACTCTGGTGAAGACCATGGACCCCTTTTCAGAATGAAGTTCTTATAGGCATACAGTAAAAAAAACATAGGATTACAAAGAAAACCAGTTATATCAAAATACAAATATATTGACCACTGGGGTTGAGTTCTTTTACCCTGAACTTAAGGTTAGGAATCTAGTCTTTTTATGTATAGTGGCCTAATACGTATTTGGTGGTCAATAAATGCATGCTGGAAGAATAAATTCAAGAATAAGCCACACCTATTTCCTACTGAGAATCAGTGTTTTACTGGCAGGAAAGTTCCTTACCTGAGGAAAACTTTAGCAATGCATTATTTAAGAGCTCATGGGATTCAAATGTTATGCAATCTACTTCTGAAACAAGTTCTTAAAGCACCTAAAAATTTGAAAATTGTCAGCCTTTTAAAAAAATCAATAAAATTAAAATTCTGAACATGGCATTATCACTTTGAACCTTTTCAAAATCTTCCTCTCTTGCCTATCAGAAATTGTAGGGGAGAGAAACTGTGGCTGACTCAGAGGTTTCCGTACTCAGATAAGAAAGGTGAGGGATTTGGATTTTATTCTTGCTGTGATTGGCAGAATAATGCCCCCCGTCGAATATGTCTATGTCCTAACCCCCAGAGCTTGTGCATGCACCACCTTACACAGCAAAAGGGACTCTGTAGATGGGATTAAGTTAAAGATCATAAGATGGACAGATTATCCTGGATTACCTGGGCGGCCCGATGTAATCACATGGGGCCTCATGTGAGAGAAGCAGGACAGTCAGAAAGGAGATGTAAGGACAGAAGCAAGGGTCAGAATGATGCAGGGACATGACTCAAGGCGTGGGGGCAGCCTTAAGAAGCTGGAAAAGGCAAGGAGACTGAGTCTCCTCTAGAGCCCTGACACCTACCTCCAGAAGGGATCAGCCCTGCCAACAACTTGATGTCAGCCCTGTACGACCATTTCAGATTTTGAGCCTCCAGAATTATAAGATGATAAATATAGATTGTTTTAAGCCTACCAAGTTTGTGGTAGTTTGTTATAGCAGAAACAGAAAATGAATATATCTGCCCATATCCAATAGGAAACAAAATGGCCAACAGACACAATGTAAGAGAAAGAATCAAGCACAAAGTTTGGCACTATCCTTTATGCCTGTGGTTTTCAAACCTGGCTGCGTGTCACAACCACCTGGGAAGCCTAGAGAGACAGAGACAGAGATGATAAATAGATAGAAAGCTAGAGACAGATATACATAGAGGTAGAGACACCATACACACGAATGCTGGGGTCCCAAATGAATTAGAATGTTGGGGTGGGCGGTATGATGCTTTGGGTCTGAATGTTAAAGGCTCAGGAATTATGGTACACCATACTAACAAAAGTAGGGTAAGTTATAGTTGCACACAGCTCTTTTCATCCAAGGTAAATATACACTAGTTTTAAACATTTCCATTAATTCTTATAAGACTGTTGTGAAATCAAGGAGATGGCAAACACACAGTGAAAACAAGCAGAGAGAATAAAATAGTTTGCCTAAAGCTACGGACAAATTCCTGACTTGGTTAAAAATAGAATCCAAATTCTTTCTAAAATTTCAATTCAGTAGTCTAGTCAGTAGAACAGAATGTGTCTCCCCACTTACCCCACATCAAATCTCCATTCTGGTAAACAAGTTGTCAACTGGTGAGCAAATATAAAAACCAAAGGCCTGAAAAATGGTTAAAGCCCTTGAATATTTAAAAATTCTCTTATTAAAACCTTATAAATGACAAGCCAGTCACTTCAAATCCTTTCTAGAGGTGAGCAAGAGAATTGTGTAAATCCTAAACAAATTTTAAAATGGATATTCTCTTCTAGATCAATGACTAAAAATTAATAAACTAAAATGCTAATTGTGTGAATAAAACAGAAATATATAAACAAATGAAAACTCTATTACTAAATTTAATCTTGTCTAAAAAGTCTGTACCCAAATCATGAATGATTATCAAACAACAACAACAATAATAATATGTTACCATTTATGGGGCATTCACTATGCTCTAGACTGATGTCATACGCCTTTACCCACAGTCCTTTAACAACCTTGCAATATTAGTGTTCATTTTCACATCCTGGATGAAGAAACTGAGCTCAACAGGCTGAGAAAGTTAAGTGGTAGAGCTGGAACTCAAAGCCAAGTCCAGGCCGGGCGCGGTGGCTCACGCCTGTAATCTTAGCACTGTGGGAGGCCGAGGCGGGCGGATTGTTTGAGCTCAGGAGTTCAAAACCAGCCTGAGCAAGAGCGACACACCGTCTCTACCAAAAATAGAAAGAAATTAATTGGAAAGCTAAAAATATATAGAAAAAATTAGCCGGGCATGGTGGCACATGCCTGTAGTCCCAGCTACTCGGGAGGCTGAGGCAGTAGGATTGCCTGAGCCCAGGAGTCTGAGGTTGCTGTGAGCTAGGCTGACGCCATGGCACTCACTCTAGCCAGGGCAACAAAGTGAGACTCTGTCTCAAAAAAAAAAAAAAAAAGCCAAGTCTATATACGATATCCAAAGTCATGTTCCTCCCACCGCCTGGGTCTCCCTTGCCTCCATATCTTTAGGGCACAGCTTGGCACTTCACAGGCCCCTAATAAAGGCTTATTGAACTGGGCTGAATACAATACAAGGAGGCCACTATCAGTGCCAACTCCATCATCTTCAGAAATGAACAAAGGAATTGTTGCAAAAAGAGATGCCCATGGAATTCTAATCTTCAGAAGAAAATGAGTCATTTTTTTCCTAGGCACGAGATAGACATACACAGATAAGAATAGTTTTTATGAGGACACACATTCATACCCTAAAATGAACATGACTTAAAAAAACTCTCAGAAGTGAAGCGAGAATATTATTCAGCATTCTATTCTCCGGGATTTTTGAGATGGTTTGTTTTCCTTATTAGTATTAATATAAAAGTATTTGCTAATAATGAATGAGGAACAATCTGTAAAATAATCAAAATAGATGAAGATCCCTCCCTTGTTCTTAATAAATAAGAGATTCCTCCATCACTAACATTACTCTCACTTGAGATACTAAGTTTTGTGCAGAGACAAGTGAATAAAACTGAAGACAAAGACCATCACAGAAGGAAGCCCCAGGCCTCTGCTTTCTGATGCGGATGCTGTGCCAAGGATATTCCCCAGGCTACTTTGTCACCTGGCTCCCGGCTAGATCCTGCCAATGGGAGGCGCCGGCAGGAGACTGGCTGGGGGAGGAGAGGAGGGATGTGCTTCCTGAAGCCTCCGGAGGCTCCAAGCACTAGTCTCCATCCCCGAGGGCTAGTGGTATGAGGAACCTCCCAGGGGGATTCTGGTGACATCACCTCTTCCCTTTTGCTACCTCTGTCGTAGGAGTGGTGGCTGCTTCTTGCAGTTACTAGTCTCTGGGTTACCTTGGTGTCCACGTTTTGCTCATTCAGCCTTCCTTCATTTTTTAAAAATTTTTTTTATTTCAGCATATTACGGGGGTACAAATGTTTAGGTTACGTATATTGCTCTTGCCCAACTGGAGTCAGAGCTTCAAGCGTGTCCCTCCCCCAGACGGTGCGCATCGCACCCATTAGGTGTGGATATACCCACCGCCCCTCCCTCTCCCACCTGCCTGACACCTGATGAACGTTATTACTGTACGTGCACTTAAGTGTTGATCAGTTAATACCAATTTGATGATGAGTACATCCTTGTACTAAATCTGCTCCCTGAAATTCTTAGAATGGCTTCTGTTTGCTGACTAGACTCTGGGCTGATAGGACAAGGAAACTGGGAGGTTAACCATGAGAATGTACCTTCCTGGCACCACAGCACTGCCTGGTGTGAATCTACTTCTTATCTGCACAGAGGTTCCTGTCCCTTTCTGGCTACAGGACAAAAACTCAGAGGCGGTTCCAGGGCCACCTCATCCCCATGTCCTAAGGCTATTTATTCAATTGTCTTTCAAAAGAAGTTCAAGGAAGGCAAGTCCTGAGTCAGCTCAGACTCAGCCTACATTCTAGACTCCTCAGAAGTAGTTTTAAGGCTCTATCTTTATTCAAAAGGCCAAACTTTCCATGCTAAGGAAGATAATTGCAGGATTCTTAAAAAAATATTAAATAATATAAACACAACTTTTTTGCAACACAACTTAGTTCAAAGGTCTTTATTAAGAAAGTAGCCCCATTCTAATGTAGAATCTTAAAATATCCTGTTAGAGGAAGAAAGCCAACTCTTAGGGGAAAAAAATGGCTTCTAAATGGACATGGAAAATTTTGAAAATATGAAATTTATAAATGTTTTTTCAAAGTCAAGTCCCCTCAGTGTGCAAGAAAGATGGAAATAGTCTTTTAAGGGGAGATTTAACTTCACTCAAATTACAACAAGGAACCCAACATATTAAGTACACACATTAACAAATTCTAATGCTGCCCAAGTTCCTCTTTTGTAAAAACAGTGTATGTTATACCCAATAAAAAGCTTTTATAAAAACTAAAATTTTAATAATTCACTAAAAGTATTTCCAATTTCTGTGGACTTTGAGCCCCACCGTTGAGTCAAGTCTGCAGAGCAAAGAGGAGATTCTTTCAAACCAGTAAAAACTGAAGCTTTCCACTTAAAGCATTCATTCCCCAAACAATGCCCCCCCAATCTTAATCCAAGTACAAAGTCCAAGAGAGGGGTCTTGGCCAGTGGACTCTGAGAATATGGCGCTCCTTGCGGTGGGGAGGTTGCAGCAACCAGTCCAATCACCTCTGTTTTGGGTGTCTGGCTTGGATTCCCAGCTCCTTCTGAGTACTGTGCAGCTTCCCATGGAGCTGCCCATAGGATGGGCTGTCCCTCCCAGGCTGATGTGATTGATTATTCTGCTTGCCATGGTGGTTTTGGTTCTTATCATAAGTCAATAAATTGGCATTGTTATTTTACACATCAGGTTTGGAGTCTTGGTTTATTTGGGCACATCTTTGAGAAATAAAACTATTTTCTTATGATTATAAAACCATGAGGGTAAGGGTCAGATTCTACATTATGCAGACCTGTCTTTGTCAAAGTACGGTTCCTGCACCAGTAGAATCAGCATTACCTGGAACTTGTTAGAAATGCAATTTTGGGGGCCCAATTGCTGAACTCTTTAATCAGGGGGGTGGAGTCCAGCAATTTGCATTTTAACAAATGTTCCAGGGGATTGTGATGCCTGCTCAAGTTCGAGAGCCATTAAATTGAAATAACATAGTTATTTGAAGCTAGAAGTAGGGAGTGGGGGGTAAAGGTTAATTTTATGTGTCAACTTGGCTAGTTCATGGTGTCCAGTTGTTTGGTCAAATACTAGGCTAAATGTTGCTGTGAAGTTATTTTTTAGATGTAATTAACATTTAAATTAGCTGACTTTGAGTAAAACAGATTATTCTCCATAAATAGGTCAGTCCCATCCAATTACTTGAAGACTAGAAGAGAAAAGACTGAGGTCCCCTGAGGGACCTCAGTCCCTCAGACTGAGGTCTGTCTCCGGACAGCCTTTCGACTCAAGATGGCCACATCGACTGTTGCTGGAATTTCCAGCTTCCCCGGCCTGGATTTGCCAGTCCCCACAACTGCATGAGCCAACTCCTTAAAATCAATCTCATTCTCCTTCTCTCTATATATATGTGTACACATACACATATACAGGTCGAACATCCCTTACGTGAAATGCTTGGGACCAGATTCTGAATTTTGGGTTTTTTTGGATTTTGGAATATTTCCCTTATATTCACTTACTGGTAGAGCATCCCTAATCTGGGAATCTCAAATGCTCCGACGAATATTTCCTTTCAGCATCATGTCAGTACTCGAAAAGTTTCAAATTTTGAAGCATTTTGGATTTCAGATGTTCAGATCAGGAATGCTCCACCTGTATATATACATACATATGCATCCTGTTGGTTGTTTCTCTGGAGAACCCTGACAATAAAGGGGGTCCAGAGGTTTAATGTACAATGTCCTACCTCGGGAATAGGATTGTACCTCTTGGTTTTGTTTTTTTTTTCCAGCACTGTCTGCTTAGTGCCCAGCATGCAGTAGGTAAACTCCCCATATATTTTTGACGAATGAACTGAGAAAGGGAAGGGAATAATTTGGTCTTGAGAAGGGGCTCTTGGAAAACAGCCAAACCTGAAAACACCTCCACTCAATTCCTGTGGGCAATAAACCTCCCCTCAGGAATCCTCTGGAGTGTATAGATGAACCAACAGGAAATCACATCCAGGAATTGTGTTCAGTGTCTCTGTGTTTAACGTCTTACAAGTGAAAGAGCATGTGGCACTCACAGCCCGTCCTTAAGCTTTGTTCCCATCCACAGGCCTCGCCGTTGTCAGGACCCCGAGTGTCGGGAGCGCACTTGGCATGTCTGTTTTGCCTTGTGTTTAGAACCAGCTTTTAAAGTAGATTCTAATCAGTACATTGTTTTCCTGGGAATAGTGAAATTGAAAACTTAGCCTCAAATATTGTCTATTTTAGTGTCTGCCCTAATACATTAACCTATCGAAGGTGCTTTCCTGGGCGATGGGAACAGACTTCACAGCTGAACCCATCTGTACTCCCGCAACGCCCTCTCCGGGGCCGCCACATTCAGAATAACAGCAGCGCTTGGTCTCCAGGCTGCGGGGACTGTTCTAACTCTATGGAAAATGGGTCAAAAGCCATCTCAATAAAATTATTTTGAAACCTCCAGGATAGTAATTCATCTGCTATATGAAATCAGAAAAAGGAAACATTCCTTGGTTAAGCTTCTTCATACCCTACATGAGCCTAAATTAAGTTCTTTTGAAACCAGGCCAGATTTTCAGTGTTGGCTGATGGGATTGAGGCCCAGCTGAGGGGAGTTGGTCCAAATGTGTTAGGTGGACAAAGGTGACCAGAGAGGAGGCCTTATGGCCCAACCAAAGCCTCTTCAACACAATGTTCAGTTCTTAGGTTGGCTCTTTGAAAGCCCCATTAAACTGCAAAGGTGTTCTTTTGAAAAATGAAAACATTAAGAATTAATTTGGTGAATTCACTCTCCATTTACCAAAAAAAAATAGAATGTGAGGAGGGGCATTCGTTATTTCACTATGAATTCGTTCAGCTCTCTAAGCACTTGCAGGCTGTGGGGCAGCCTCTGGACAGGCCCCAGGCGAGGCTGACGGTCACGGGGTGTCCAGAGAAGGAACGTGAAGGCTGCGTCGAGTGTGTGTGAGTGTATGTGGCGTGAACAGTGAGGGAAAAAGTGGAGGAAGATGGCTCAGCAGCTCCTGGTGTTTATGAAGACATCCAACACCTACACCAAACAAAAGGCACTGGAGGTCAGGCAGAGGCTCACATCCTATATTCAATCCCTATGGGAGCTACTTCGAAGTAAATTTTAAATTAAGTTATTTGGGAGTTAGAATTCTAACTCGACCCTCGCTGGCTATGGAGAAGTTACTAAATCTTTGTGGGTTTATTTATTTTTTTTTTAGTAAATTCTTATTGTTCTCATCTTTTTACCAAAAATGGGTTCATAGTTTGTCGAGAAGACTAAAATGACATGACATGGGTCAAGTCCCTGGTACAGCATCAGACCCAAAGTCGGCCCTTAGTAAGCCTCTCTTTGCCAGCCGGTACCAAAGCTGCTCGGCCACGCACCTACCCACAGCCCCGTCCAGATCGCCTTTCTGTGAGTCCATTTTTGTCTTCAAAACTGTCTTCAATGTTTACTTTAATCTAATTTTTTACACAAATATTGGGCTTTTTCAAGGGGGAAGGGGTCATTCTAAATTATTCGTCTTGTGTACTAAGGCTCCATAAGAAGGGTCTGCACGCTATGGCTGGTCCAGCTGTGGGGCTTCTTTTCCCACCAGCACAGCACCCACCACAGCACCCACCACACGCCCACCACACGCCCATCACACACCCACCACAGCACCCACCACACACCCGCCACAGCACCTGCCACACACCCACCACACCCACGACAGCACCTACCACACATGCACCACAGCACCCACCACACATCCACCACAGTGACCACCACACACCCACCACAGCATCCACCACCACACATACATAAACACACACTCTGACTCACTGATGTCTCTGAGTCAATTCTGTGCTTCTTACTGTAGGTGAGAAACTAAACCCTGATTTATGATCATTCCTTCTCAGTCATGTTTCAGCAGCACCAAATCCATTTTTTTTGGTACATCTTGAGGAAGAACAGAATCATTGACTTAAGAAAAATTAAATTTTTGAATAGGCAGACACCAATACCTCCAATAGGGATTAGTAACAACTCAAATCCATGTAAGAGGTCAGATAATGTCTATTAAAACTTGCTAGAATAAAAAGCAGACTTTTAAGGTTACTATATTGCTGAAAAGGAGACCTGTGCTTAAATCATTCTAACCAATGAGGAATAAACAGATTTTACTGCATTGTAACTGCAAACACATAGGAACAACTGTTGAGTGAGTCTTCCAGGTATTTCCTACAGGGTTTAAAAGTCTTCGAATAAAAATATTTAGATCTTATGATGAACTTTATTAATGGGAAATATGGAATGAAAGTTATTTTTATTCAGAAACTATGGAAAACATTGAATTTTCCCCAACAGAGGAAGAGAAACAACCAGTTGTGTATTTTAAGTGGTCAGACTGTGCAAAACAGCAACGAAAAAGAAATACACATAAACAAGTAAAATAAAAAGAAAATATACATAAAACAAAAAAAAAGATATGTTAAAATTTCCCAAACAAATATTCACGTCCCAGAATTAAATCTGATGATCTCAACCAATTTGTTTCATATAAACCAAACCACCATTGTCTGTGACCATATAAGCTGTCCTATTAATAGACAGCTCTTTTGTTTCTACAAGCAGTAGCATTCAGTGGGTAGCCTGGATGTTTTGCTACAACTTCTGACTAACATCCTCTTTATTATTCATATTGATTAGAAAAATATATTTTCTTTTGACAGTTGGGTTGCTTTTTAAAGAATTACTTGTTTCATATTACACTCTTCTATTGCAACACTTGAATTTGACACCTCATGCATGACTCAAAACTCGCCTGCTCCCCAATTCCCAAAGAAAAAAACCATGGCCCTGAGGGGACAGGTCTGTATTTACATTCAGCCTCACACATCAGCATTTACCAGGGTGAGGTGGCTGGCTGTCAACTCCTTGCTGTTAGTCAATATTTAATCACTGTGCAGTTATGTAGGAAGAAGGAAACATTCAATCTCCCAATAACATGCCTTTAATATGAAAAAAGCTTTCATTACATTTATGGAAGCTTGGTTATGCTTTTTAGAAAAGCCATCAAATTGAGAAGTTGCACGACTATTCCGAAACGGCGTTGTAAGTGCATTGTCGTTGGTAGGTGTATAGATGAATAATACTTAATAGTGATTTTTTTAAGTATTACAGAACTTTGGGTTTACCCTGCAACCTTTTCATTTTATTTGTTTATTTATTCATGGAGAAAGATGGTTGGAGGAAAAAAACCCACAAAAGCCTTGTCTAGTTCATAACCTCTAGCTCTAGTTCAGTCTCTAGGTTTTACCGCAAAGCAGCCACTCTGATGAGAAAATTCAAATTGGTTTTTCAACTTTTAATTTTAAAGCCTTCACGGTTTTGTTTTTTGACAGAGTGTTGTAAATAATTTTCTCAGACCCAGCATGATTCTATAAAATCATTTACTTTTCCATTTATTCTACGGTCTAACTAAAACGACACAAGCCATAGGTTAAAGGAAAATAGCAAAGGAAACTGATGGGAAAGCCCACATCACAGGGACTCCTTAGACTCCCATCTGACAAAACATTTCATGTTTCTTGTGGAGCAAATAGCTCTTCTAACGAGCTGGTCAGCTGAGCTGTAGACATTTTTACCATTTAAACAAGATCTGCAATGTTCCATAGGGAAGGCTCATGCATGCCTTGCAGTGTCAAGATGAAAGAAAAACTGCAGAGAAGGTGAAAGCTGGAAAGAGAATCAGAGTAATAAATATCGAAAATGCCTTAGCTCAAAGGCACACAGTTTCTTTCATTCTTTCTACTAACCCACAACCAGATGAACAGGTGTGGACTTGCTCAAATGGATGACATGTGACAAGAAACATTTTCACTTCAAAGTCGCACACCATATTTGACAGTCAACAGCTTTCCATTGCGGGTGGGTAGAAGAAAGAATTAAGCTTTACTTCGGCTTATGTTACAATTCATTGGTTGTGCTCTCACATAGCGATAACCCTTCACTCCTAACCAAGACTCCCCAATCAAATCATCACAAATTAGATGAGTGGGGGAAAGGAGGGGTTGCTCTAACCTTGGATTTGCCTGCAAAACACTGAGGGTTCCAGAAGGAAGTCCCAAAATGGAGTGCTCAGGTAGCTGGCATCAAAATACCTGACTTTCTGCCCCCCATCCTGTTGCCACCTGGCAATTCAACACCTCTGCTCCATCCTAGGTTAGTGTGCCTAAAGCTTCAGGTAAATCACAAATAACTCATTAGGAAAAAGGCTGAGACCTCTGTCTTAACATACTCTGAGCTCATAGCATACAGTAGATGTCATAGAAAAACCCATGAATACACTAATTCCTTTAAACCAAAATACTCAAGAAGTTCCTGGAGCCTGAAAAGTTTAACACTAATTCGCTACTTAATTTAAATAGCTTCTTCCCACTTAATTCTCTAAGACTCCATTCACCACTCCAGCTCAATTCTCTAGGTGCAGTGAAATGGTATTTCAAGCATTGTATCTACTATCAAACTCCTTATAGCATAAAAATATTTCAAATCGACTACAGGAAAATTGCAAGGTTATTTTATTGTGTACGAGGCTTTTAGAAGTGGTGGAAAGTTCCATAAATGAGGTACAGACTCAGATGCCTGGAAAGTTTGCAAGGAAAGAGAGTGATTTCGGTCAGGATCCTTCTGGCTCAGTTTCCAGAAACCTTTCCAAACTCGCTCCTGCCCCAGGTCACTCAGCCTGGCTAGCTCTTGCCATCCCACCTTTCACCTGGCTCCCAGAAGCTATTCAAGTCTCCATTCAGCTGTGAACCCCTCAGTACTGCCTCTGTAGGCAGCCAAGACAGCCTCAAAGACCCATAAACCACTATGCCACTATGCCACTTACTTTGGATATGAAAAAAACAACTGAGGAGTTTGCTTAACGTCCGTCTCCCTCATCAAAATAAATAGGCCATTTGGGAGGAAATCCTAGCTAGCTTGCTTCCCTAGTGTCTAGCACAGTGTGGCTACTGAGTAAATAAATTACTAAGTGAATAAGTATATGAATGGGCAAAAAATCACAAAAAGTAGTGGGTTCAGCTGCAGCTTGAGCCCGTGAGTTCATGCTACCCAACCTGTCTCCCTTCCTGTCCCTGTGGGTGAGAGTCTTTCTGCTGGACATACACCCACAGATGAAGCTATCGCTAAATGTAGTTTCAGGATTTCTGGGAGGAGAGCTCTTCAGGTATGGCAAGGGCCCCCAAGGCATGCCCTCTCCGTTCGATGCTGTCTGTAACCTCAGGGACCCACAGTCCTATTCTACATATAAATCAATTTACAAAGAGCAGCTAGCTCGGGAGTGGGTGTCAAGAGAGCAGGCCTTCAGGATGACTCCGAGTGCACCATTTAACCTCTCAGAGCTCGCTAAACCTGAGGATCATTACAATACCTTCGAGTCAATATACAGGGTGAGTTTCTGACTGAGCTTAAGGACCCGATGGATTTGATTATTAGAAGTAAGCACAGACATTCAACAAAGCAGAATGAAAAGCATAAAGCCATGCTGTTATGTTCAAGTGATTTTTTTTAGTTAATTACAGTTTCCATTTATGAAAAATTTTCAAATAGAAGCACATAGACATGAGAGGGTATTATATATCAAGAGATTACAGATATTCAGAAGTGGCCATAACCTATTAGTAAAGATAAATAGTTATTGTGTGATGAAGGTTAGAGAGGCTGACTTCCAAATATTTGGTGTAGTAGCCAGACAGACGAGCACTATCTCTGTGGTTCCACCATAAACTTCAGTTTCCTTGTCTGTAAAATGGGATTAACAGTATCCACCTGCTCCAATGTGAGTATCCAGCATGATAGTGAAGTAGCTAGCTCAGTGTCTGGCCACAGTAAGCACTCAGTAAGCACTCAATCAATTATTATTGATACTGCAAAATGTGAACATGCTTGCTTTTTTATAATTTCTGGTCATTTTCTGGATTTTTAGTGGTAGGAGTGGTGAAGGGTAGATGGGCCTGTGCCAGACAGAAGCCCTGTCCCAGGAAGGGATGACAGGTGACTCCTTAAGTCAGGTTAGTGTGCGTCTATCTACTTCTCTCAGCATCATCGCCTTCTTGGGCGGTGACCAGCACATTTGTATGTTTATGTGATTTATGTCAGTCTTCCCTGTGCGGCAGGAAGCTCCATGAAGGCAAGACGCTCCATGACATGACAACTTCCTATCAGCTTCGGCTCCTCCTTGTCCTACACATTTAACACACGGAGGGCATTCATATGTACTTACTCACTGAATAAAGCTATGAAAAAAAATAATGAAATATATTAAGAACGTTCTTGGCAGACATCACTTTCCGAGCTGTGTATTGCTAAAAAGCTCCACATAATAAATTTTAAAATATAACTCTTGCTCTAAAATGGATTCAGAACGTTGGCCCCTTCAGAATTCAGAGACTTGCTACACTCAGAACACACACAAAAGCTTCTACAAAATAGAAATCATTAGAAAGCAATCTTTAATTCACATTTAAAATATGAGATTTACATGATAATACTAGTTATTTTTAATCCCAATCATCGTAAGGAGACTACTGTCAGATCGCAGGGCCTGCTGATAGCCACATCCTATACAAAGTGTCAGCAGCGTCGAGAGGAGACCGGACTGGCACCAGAGAGCACGGGGCGCGCTTGCAACTGCGCCCAGCCTCGGACGCTTGGCTGTGTTGAATCTTGGTACTGACATCACCACAGCCACAGGCTGAATCCCTGTGTGGGCTAGTTAGCTTTGATCCCTTCCAAGGGCACTGCCACCCTTAGTTCTGCCCTGGCAGCCCAAAAGTAGATACTGTGGGTCACAGAGGCAGAGGAGTAGAGTGAGAGTGTGAGGAGCAGATGAGCCCTGAGGTCGCTGTGCAGGATGTCGCCATGGCTTGCTCCGTGTATGACACACTGACTGTCCCTTTCACTTTGTGTGGTTATTTCCTAACCTGTAAAATGAAGGGGATGGGGCCAGATGAGCTCTAAGGTCCTTCACATCTTCCATATTCAGTGATTTGTTGAAAGACTTCTACTTAATGATACTGGGCCTACAACTGTCAGGATTTGAACTTGGGTCCTAAGTCAAGAGGTTGTCCACTGTTGTCTGTTACGGTTTCTGACTTGCAAGCAATAAAACCAACACTGGCTGACTTAAACTCACAGAACCAACAGGAGGTGAACACTGGAGCTGCACTTCGGAAACAAGCAGAAACCAAGGGAAGGGGAGAGGTTGGGAAGCAAAAGCCACAGCCACGGTCCCTTCATGGCACGGGGTGAGCAGTAGTCACCACTGCGAGGCTCTCCAACCACCCCTGAAGACCTGCAGCGAGTGCTCTAGACTTATGAGTACTCTAGATTTAAAGTCCCGGGGAGCTGTTCCACCGGCGGCACAGCCAGGGGAGGAGGAGCTGGGGCTGAGGTTCCTAGAATATGAGTCAGCCACTTGTAATTACCCTCCCACCAAATCACACAGGACAGGAAAGAGGTAATTCCCCAAAAGGAAACTTGGAGCTATTACGAAGGGTAACTCACGCTGAACCCATGAATACCCACTTTAGGAGGAAGAACCTGAGATTGCAGAAGTCAGTGATGCCAGTATGTCCCCTCTTCCAGCGCAGTATCTAATGAACTTCAAGAGAAAATATACATTGAAGCAGCTATTCAAAACACTGTGGTCTAGAAAACACAGTTTTGCTGAAAGAGATGTTTAGTTACTACTATCTAATCCAAAATATATTGAACATGTAATTAGCAAAAAATTCCAACAAGTATTAAGAGGAAATCATGATGCTGTTAGTAAAACCAGGCCATCCAAGGGCAGAGAATGAATAACCAGGAAGCCCTCCTTATGAGAATCCACTGAGCCATGGGGACAGCCTTGTATTGGTGACAAACTATGGCAGGTGCCCATTAGTAGTTTAGTTTCAAAATTCTGGTCACTCAGACAGCAAATACTGAGCATCCCGATGTGCTCATCTCCCATCCCCTTTCCACTCCTGCAAGAGTCTCAAACCTCTTTCTACGGCATCTCCATGCTGCCCCTCCTGACTCAGCCCTGTCCTTTCAGATCCTGAGTGACATCTGCTCCGCAGGTCGCTTACACCTCTCCATCAGTCAGCTGAAACCCTCCTCCAGGGCGACCACTGACACACTCACAGAGCCTTCACAATTCCACCAGAACTTAATGTTAGAGAAGCAAGCTCCCAAGCTGAAAAGCTGTTCCCTACTTAAACAACACAAAGATTTGGATGGTGGGAGCCACATATCATCCCCCCAAACGGTGAGAACTTGTGGCTGCCCAGAGCCCATGTGAAAAGCAGACTGTGGGCAAGGATGTGGTTTATTTCTACACTCGGGAACTCACGGTAGCCCTCTCGCGCCGGCCTTCCTGATCAGCGGAGTTCGACCCTCCACAGGACGCACGTGCATGGGCTTCTCTCTGTATCTGCCCCGTCTTCTCCACAGAGGCAGCTCCAGCGCTCACAGAGGAGGCACGTAGGCAAGGCAACCTGCTCGGCAGAGGGGGCTCTAGACTCGTCGTCGAATGCATTTACAAAGCAAGTACACCAGCACAACATTTTCCTCCTGCTGGTGCTTGCTTGGGATGACGTCGTGGGGAGGCAATGTAGAATACGGAGCGACCTAACTCTCCCCTCCCTCCTGAGGCCATAGCCTACGAGGATATGTTATTTATTACTATTGTTGAATAGTTTTAATACAAGCTTTTTAATTTCAAAACCTAATATAAACTGGAATAAAGTCTGTAGTTTAGGTATTAGTAGTGTGTCAATGTTCATTTCTTAGTTTTGACAAATGTACCATAGTTACGTAAGATGTTCACATTAGGGAAAATTGGTAAAGGATATTCGGGAACTTTCTGTACTACATTTGTAACTTTTTTGTAAATCTAAAATTATTGGAAAATAAAAGGTTTTTTTAAAAAAGCTAATATGAAGAATGCTTCCTATTTTTCTAAAGTGAATAAACACCCCAAAATGTTTTGTTTGTCTGTCTGAAATCTATGTTAACTTTGTATTTAGAGCCAATAGTACTAAAGAAAAAAAGTCTCAACTTTTACTTTTTAACAGGTCCTCCTCCATATTATGCAGTAATAGCTGCAATTAAATAAAATCTTAATATGATTCAGCAGTAATGAACTTCCATTAGATTCTATACGAGAAATTTTATCAAAATTCACCACCATGGCTTGGAATTAAATGGCCTCAGACGAATTTCCAGCAGATAAATATCCAGCAGATATCCTAATAAATGTGTCTGTGTGTTTACATTTAAGATAATCTCTTCTTAAAGAGTTCTTCCCTCTTCATTATTCATAAATAATTAAAAATAAATCATGATACATTTTCCTGAATCCCAATAACAAATCAATTTTTGAAATGCTTTGAAGATGAAACAGAAAAGTAAATGCTAAGCAATGAGATATACATAAAAATTAAGTGAAATATAGTAAGGTGTGTAGTGTCTATTGTTTTTTCCTCTGAATGTTATTTTTAATTGTTTTAAGCATTGAAAGGAGAAAAAAGAGCTATTCTCATGTCAATAAGTAAGAACAACACTCCATCATGGGTTTTTCTTCCTAAGATCTCACTTCTAGAATCCCACCAGACCTCTCAGCAAAGCTCCCAGCCTGGCCCCACCCCACCCAGCATCAGGTAAGGCATTTAACGTTTTTGGGTTTCAGTTTTCTGATGTGTAAAGTGAGGAGGCTGGATTAGGTGTGGGATGGGAAACTGGTAGCCTAAGGCTATCTTTTGAACTGCAGATCTGTTTGGTAGTCCTACAAATGTATGCTCATATTTAAAGTTACTTGTCAGTATTTAATAGTCAAGATATTTCTCATAGAAACCTGGGTCTTGGGCCTTTCCTGACATATCGGAATGCTGAGATCACATTCTGACGTGGCAACATGTCAGCCAGCAAGGGACAGCAGCTGCCCCTTTGTCCCTGGGACACACCCTCCAGTGGACCAAGGTCCTCTCCAGCTCACCCGCTGCTCCCATCGATTACCTACTGGATGCTGGAGCATCTGAATTTGCCACCCTTGCTCTGGAGTCTTTCTCAGCTCTAATATTCTGATTCTCAGTGTTATTGTTTACTAATAAAAAGAATGTTTTTATTCGGCTTCCATCACACTGGAGTTTCTATAGGGGTTTTAATCAAATGTTAGTACAAACACAATTGTATATCTGCTTTGTTGAGAGTTTCTATGTGAAATGCAAGAAAAATAAATCTAATATTCAAATCACTATACCATAGTAGAACAGGTATTCAAAAATGTTACTGCTGCCTAAAGTTTCTCTTCTAGAACAAGCTCTTATTTTAAGGGCTATTTGGGCCAGACCATGGGGCCACGGTAGGTAGGATAACAAATCTAACAGATCACTGGTTACATAATTTAAGTGTTCAAAAATAAAATCCCAGTGGTCTACTCTGTTACTCCTACAGAACCAATTTTAGAGTGGAAACAAAAAGGACAGAGCACTTAGGATGTAGTTGCTCATAATAAAATGTCAGACTAGGTCAAAATGGACCAAAAATTATGTAAGATTGCACAAAGAAAAAAAATCATCTGCAATTTTCATAAGCAGGATAATTTTTAGCTACTGGTACCGTGAGGAGAAAAACAGGAGACTAAATTGGTTTTGAAACTATTTGAAAACATGTTATTTTTATGAGTGTAGATTAGACTTTAGGTTCTTTCCTAAGAAGATACTGTAACAATTTCTCAGAGGTTCAGACCCTTTTTATTTTGGAAATAAGTTTAACACTACTTTTTCTTTGAGTAGGGGAAAGGGGTAAAAACTATTATTCTGGACTTGACATTAAAAATGCTCCAGCATTTCATAACACAGCAACTTTTCTGTTTTTGTTTTTATTTTTTAATACTCTAACCTCAATTCTAAATTTATAACACTGCCAGAGAGCTTAGGAGTTATGAGGAAATTACCTCATTCCCTTCAAACTTTTTCAGAACGCAAAGTTCTCTCCATATATGGTAAACCAAGACAGAAGCAAAAGCAAGTTAGTTGAGTAGCTGCCACGACTTTACGATTGTTTTGTTCTAGGCATGCTTACCTACAACACATCTGTGAGAAAGCAGACCCTGGCACAGCTGGCTGGCCAGGGCAAGTGCCTGTCCTCATCTCTGCCACATCAAACGGTGCATGAGGGATCCTGGCCACCAGAGGTGCCCTGTACTAGATGAACCACTTTCTTAGGGACTTTGAATGGGTTCTCTACACAGACAGGTAAACTGCTCATGAGTGGAAAGAGAAACAGGCAGGCTGAAGACCACAGTGGGGAGACCCTACAGGAGGAAGCCAAGGGGTAACAACATGACCGGATGGGCTGGTATGTCCCCAGGGAGGCACTGACAGACAATCAGCTGCCTAGAGGTTTGGCTGGGAGGCTGTAGAGATGGTCCCTGCTCTTCCCTAAGCATCCTGAAAACTAGCCCCATCCATCTGAGGTCAAGGGGGCATCAGCTGCCCCTGCACCTGGAAAAGCCCAACCCACACACTTTCCTGATAAAAGCTTTTTGTAATATTTTGTAAAAAGCAACTCCGTGAATAACTAAGACATTTATTTCTACAAGAAAGAGTTCTGAGGGAATCAATCATCTCTCTTAGGACATGGGCAATAAAACCCTCTTGAACTGATGAATTTGCAGAAATCAGTTGCTGACTAATGTGCTGCTTCTTATAATCCATAAAAACTGAAGCTTTTTTTTTGGTGTACTATAAGGAAGAAAGATCCACAGTCACTTTCATGAACCATAAATACTAAGAAGAGACTTTGAGAAGTGGAAGGAAAAAAAAAGAAAATGATGAACATGATGAACATGATGTTATTGATGATGGATATGCTGACGAGCTTATTCAATTACAAATAAATATAAAATGGGGAGAGATGCAGAGGTATCAATAAAATGTATAGACACAAGTAGCAATTATTAGAAAACATGATATACAAAATCAGACTGAAGCAATCCATAACTCTTTAGCTTCCAGTAAGTTTTGCTTTAATACAACCTCATGTCAGTTAGATGTAGAGAAAAAATAGGCTTACAAGTACTTTTTTAAAATCATCAACCTGAGGCTGGATGAACACTGGTTGAGTTCATTCCTATCCCCTGGGCATTTTCTAGCCTGAACCATCATCTTTTGAATTACCTACACTTTATGGAGAATATACACAAAAGTGGGAAAAAAGTGAGAATACCTAAAATGATGCTAATATTGAAAAACAGGTCAAGCAGAGAGAATAAATTTGGGTTAAGTATATTCTTGAATGAGAACAGATAAAAACAAGTGATAAAGATTGGTGATAGGACATGCTTGACATAATTCTTTAATAAATACATAAGGAAAATATTCACAAAAGGGAAGCAGTAGCCAAACCAAACCAAAACAGAACAAAGGAAGAAACCAAGAGCATCTGGAACAACAAGGGCTCTTCCAGATTCAAGAAGCAGGAAGGAGAGTGATTATTACAACTATCCCGGACATGACACAGAATTAGTGACAGTTCAGCCCTACACATTGAACTGGGAAACTCAGAAACATCATACAGGGGACATAAAAACCCAAACACATCTCCCTTTCCTTATGTCCATTTTTCTACCCTGGCCTTTACCCATATTCTAATTAAGCCAGGTGTCCTAATCTGGACTATTTTATGGGCTACTCCGGAACGCCACAGATATCTTTCTTACTAGCTGATTTTTGGTTTTGTTGTTTCCCCCTTTGGGGGGTAAAACTCTGTCTAAATAAAACACAAGCTGTCTCCACCTGTGTGTGAGTCACCCAGAGATCTTCTCTTCCCTAGCTTTCTGAACCCAGGTACCTCCTCATAATCCTGACAGTCCCGACATGGGCTTGGTAAACAGAAGTGATATGCAGCAAGGTGACCCTGAACCCTGGCTGCTTCCTCTCTGCCTCCTAGAACGCAGGCAGCTCCTTGCAAAGTTCTCAAGCTCCGATCATCCCCTGCCCCCATAAAGGAGAGGATTTCATTCTACCCAATGCTGGAAAGGAGGGAGGAGAGCCAGGCAAAGGTGTTTATTGATGGAAAAGGAGCAGTGAAGGAGAAAACTGTCATTTCTGGAGAGCACTGTTCTGTTTCTAGGAGAAATGCACACGGTGATGAGCTAATGTCTGAACAGAAGAAAGCAATTTTATAATTGTTCTGACCACATGGGTTTAATAAAAGAAAAACAAACAATAAAATGAAAACTTTTCTATCAATGATGAAAATTAGCATCTACTTTCCAAACTCTTCCATTTAAGAGTTTGGGAAACTCTTAAATGATGAGACTAGATATGTGCTCTAAATTAAATTTTGAAAACACTTTTTTTTCTTTTCTTGTCTTTTTGGGGGGGGGCATTCACTAAAGCAGGGCAGAGTTCATTAAAAGAAGGAATGAGGAGTCGAGTGACCTGAGGCCAGGTCGGGCTTGTGCTGAGGAAGGTGGCTGAAGATGTTTATTTCCAAAGACTTCAGTTTCCTCCTTTGCAAATGGTGAGAGTTTAATGAAATGACCTGCCAAAATCTTTCTGTCTCTAAAATCCTATTACTTTTCTATTGAAAATACTCAATTTCACAATTGACACTTAAATTTCTACAGAAGTTTAATGCAACACAGTCTCCCAGTCACTAACAGTGGAAAGAAGCCTCATTTGTTCTAATAGCTCTGGGAGCAGAAAACGGCTAAAGAAAAGCATTTGCAAACACCCTTCTTATTAAAATGCTTAGACCAAATTTCAAAAGTAAGAAAAAAAAAACCATTCATGTCTTCAGGGGCAAAGGTCCAGGAGTAAAAACAAATTTCTTTTTTAAAATGCAAATGTAATGTCACAGAGTTTGGATAAGCTTTTAAGAAAGGACCTGGAATTACTATTTTAGCACTAATAAGAAAGTTCATAATATAGCAGTTGTGAGCAAACTGAAGACCTAAACAGAAAGGCTGGTACAAAATATATTAACCAACCAGGTAAGAAACATACAATAAAATGTCTACTCTTCAAGGAATGTGTAGTATGTGTGTGTTTGAGGCGGAGGAAGGATTTACAATAGTTGGGTAGTTAAGAGACATACCCACAAGAAGATAATAGAGAATACAAGACAATGAGCAGTATGACGTCACTGAAAAAGCGTGGAACCGGAGTCAGAAATTGACAGGTCTGGCCTGAGTTTTGTCAGGTGTGTGAGACTTCAGGCAAGTCCCTGAACCTTGCTGGGTCTCGGTTTTCTCATCTCTAAAATGGGAATAATAATTGCCTTGTTCAATTTTCAGGCTTGTCATGAGGATCTATTATGATAATGAACACAAAAACACTTAAAACTAGAAAGCCTTTTAAATTCTAAGTAGAAGTGGTATACAAGTGGAATAAGAAGTTCAGAAGGAAGAGAGGCTGCTTAGAGCTGAGATGATCAGGTAAAACTTGCCAAAGAGGTGGGGTCCTGAATGAGAGCGGGTCTTGGAGAAGTGCTCAACGGTATGGTGGACAGTAGCATGTGGCCTTGCCACTGCCCCAAGTGCTCGTGCTGGGGCTTCCTGAGTGTGAAATATGAGTGCGAGGAATGCCAGGCAAAGGATCTGGAACTGAAAGGGCTGACAGAGCCAGAAATGAAAGGAGGAAGGTGACAGGGTACCAGAGCTCAGTGAGTATGAAAAGAGAGTATCTACATCTATTTTTCAGATGTGCACCCTGAAAATTCTCCTAAGGACTTCTTAAAGGTCCTCTATGTAAAAACTAATTGGTAGGCAAAGATTTCTTTTAATCCAACTATAACATTTTAAAAGCCTATTTTACAATGTCATGAACCATCCAATGGCAGCTTAAATGCACACACACATATGGTCCCAGAACTAATAGTATGTTTCTAATATTTTAAGAATTGTTCATGTGTGGTTTACCTGCAACCTGATTTTTAAAAAACCTGACCATATTTCTCTGAATGCTTTGCAAGTCTTAAACAAAAATCAACATAAATTAGAAAAGTAGGAGGAGGTGGGGATGGGTGAATTCACACCTAAAGGGTGCACATAGCACTGTCTGGGGGATGGGCACACTTGTAGCCCTGGCTTGGGTGGTGCAAAAGCAATTTATGTGACCAAAGCATTTGTATCCCTTAATGTTCTGAAATTAAGAAAAAAAAAAAGAAAAGTAGGCAAAGAACTTTTAATTACAGTACTAGACATTCCAAGGTAAAAGGCTGAAGCAAAGAATACATTTATTTAGCTCTGGTAATTTTTGGTTATAGCAAAAAAAATTATCTTAACAGTGTCACGTACTGCTCTCTAACTAATAGGAGTAAGTGACAGTGCATTCCACACAGAATGCTGTCAATGCTGTGCCCCAGGCTGCAGAATCACATAACTTATTAAACTTATAAACCTTCACTATATTTTATAGGAATACTGAAGATGTCTTAATTCGGTTTATAAATACAGGAGTTCATGTAATTTAAACATAGCCCAAGTAACTAAGGAAACAAACTGCTCAGCAATTCAAGCTACTTTAGTAGTGTCATTGATGGGGAAGGAGTAACTGAGCTGTAATTCTTACGGAATAATGCATTGAAAATAACCTGTAATTAGTACCATTCTAGGAAGAAATGCAGGTAATTTAAAGTTTGCTACCAGCTAATAGTATAAACAAATAAAAAGACAAATTATTTTCAAGTACTTTGGAAGTAACTTCATCAGGAGAATTTGCTTTCAATTAACATGTCAATTAAAATTACTCTTATCTTCTCATTAAATGAAGAAGATGCACCTGTAATGGACACTAAAAAATAATAAAACTACACTTAAAATGTGTTGGGTCTACACCTAGAACTCTTCTGTAATTTAAAAATGACTCCTTTCCTTTTTGAAACAACAGGCGTAATGACTGGATATAACATGTGATCCCACTACTTTCTTGTTCCTTTCTCTTAAGAAGAGAGCAGCCATCCCAGTCACCTGAAGAGAGATGTCCTCGAAAGCAGGATATGGATGGAACAGAGCAACTGGAAGGAGAGGAAGGCAAGAGTCTAGTCCAGGGGTGGGGAACCCCCACAGCCTCAAGGCCACATGTGGCCCTCCAGATGCTCAAGTGGGGACCCTTGACCAAATCCATACTTCACAGAACAAATTACAAGGATATGTTCTGTAAAATTTGGATTCAGTCAAAAGGCCACACTCAAGTCAGTACTTTAAGCGGGGCTACAGAAATGTAAAATAGAATGTCTTTGGAAGACAGTTAGGCAGCTTCTCACACAGTTAAACATACGCCAACCATGTGATCCAGCCATTCCACTTCTAGGTGTGTACCTAAGAGAAATAAAAGTGTATATCCACACAAAGACTTGTACATGAATGTTTATAGTACTTTTATTTGTAATAGCCAAAAACTAGAAAAACCCAAGCGTCCATCGACAGGTGAATATAGTATGTCCCTAAATAGAACACTACTGAACAATAGAAAGGAATGAGCTATTGATATACACAATAACATGGAAGAATCTCAAAATGATCATATGTTGAGTGAAAGATGCTAGACAAAAATGAATACATATACTGTGATTCCACTTATGCTAATTTTAGAAGACATAAACTAATCTGTAGTATAGAAATTGGATCAGTGGTTGCCGAGGGACAAGATGGAGGTATGACAAAGGATCCTTTGGAGGTGATGGATATATTTACTATCTTGATTTTGGTGATGGTTTCACAGGTGTGTCAAAATTCATACATATGTCACACATATAACTCATGTATGTCAAAACTCATCAAATTGTACATTTTAAATATGCACAATTAATTTTGTGGCAATTATACCTTTAAAAAGCTATTTTTTTAAAGAAAGAGTTAAAAGGAGAAAAAAATGGGCTGAGTTTCCAGAGACACAGAGAATAGGTTAGATATGAAGGACCACACACCATGAAAGAGAGGAACTCTCATGAAAAAATATGGGGGAAAATGAGTGAAATTATATTTCATTTAGGAGGAGGAGTACATTGAGGCAGCGGTCCCTCCGTCCCACTTAGTGATGGGTCCAGAAGTCCCTTGAATAGAAGGAAGAGTGCTACAGTGATACACTGACGTCCTACACCAGTAGGAGAACAGGGAAAGGCAACTGCTGGGGGGCCTGCTCTCAAAAGAGGGAAAACTGAAGCAAAGCTCCTGGTTTCCCTCAGGATTTTTCAGGCCAGTGCACCAGAGTCAGAGTAGGCGAGGAAATAAGGATTTAGGATGAACACAAACTTACGTGGGCAGAGCTCCTACCACACTTTGCTCCATGTATGGTCCTTGAGTTTACCAAGAGTGCTCACACACAGGAGGTGACCTGGGCCCAGGGCAGGAGAAACACACTGACACCAGAGGAGCAGGAGCTGCCCAACTGGAGGGGGCACTTCTGGGAGTAGTTCTGATTGTTGGGTAGAACCCCGAGCCTCCCCACATGCATCAAGCATTTATTTGTACCAGGTACAGTGGAGCTGCTGGGGATGTGGCGTGGGTATAACGCACACTTGTTGCCCTCAGGTGCTGACATCAAGGCAGAGGGTTGGGCCGCCAGGCAACGCAGGCGTCATGAACCCCCAGCTCTGAGACCGAGCAGGGAGTACAGTCTCCACAGTGTTTCCCTCGGGACTCCTCAGGCTCCTCTATGTGCTAACACCAAAGACAGTTCCTGGCAGCATCCAAGGTCGTCGCCCTGAGCAGGCACCAAGGGAGAGATTAGCTGTTTAAAATCCAACACAAAGTAAATGTCAGGGCTAGGTTTTAAATCCCACCTAAACATTGCGTGTTTTTAAATTTGCCCCTAAACCTTCCCTGGATTAGGGACATCTGATTGTCAACACATTTTTGAGACCTTAGTCTGCCTTTTGAGTGTCTCACTGCAGCTGAGAGGAAGGAAGGTGCTCTGGATGGGAGTGCAAAGACAGGGATTCTGTAACTATTCTGCTCTGCAGAACTCAACGTGATGCCATCAAAACAAAACAAAACAAAACCCTGTTTGTGAGAAGAGACTCATGAGTAATGGAATTTTGGTTATCTCTCAGTTTACTTCTGTCATTAATTCTAAGGAAGCGCAACAAGGAATGTGTCATTAGGAAACCTTTTAAGTTTCAGGGAGATGGGAGCTCCTTCTTTTCCTTTTATTTCAAATTATTTTAAGTGTTAAAAGGAGAAAAATCTAGTCTGGTGTCAGAATAAAGGACAAAATCCCTTTCACATGTTTCCCACTAGGACCTTATGCAATGCATTTAACTTCTCTGGGCCTCAATTTTCCCAGCTGTAAGATGAGGGAGATGGATTAAGTCTGGGATATGTGGGTCTTATAAACACTTCATTCAGTATTTGAGAACCTACTAAATCCCAGGCACTGGGCTGCAGCAATTAAAAGAGAGGCAAGAACCCCGCACTCGTTCCTACCCAGATTGCAGAGACACCAAAAATAAAGTAGAACTAAATAAGATCATGTCGGCAACCAGCACTGAGCAAACAACACACTAGAAGTGCCTAGGTAAGGGGTGGAGTGCTGTTACATTACTTTACTTTAGCAAAGGTGGTCCCGGGCAGCCTCTCTGAGTTGGTGAGAGCTGAGCTTAGTCTGGAATGACCAGAAGGAACCAGATACTTGTTTCCAAGTAGAGGCAACAGCAAGGGCAAAAGCCCTGAGTAGGGAATAAGCTTATTTGGTGAAGAGAACCTACCTCTCTTTTTCATTTTATATCCCTTCTTCTAGTGGTGTGTATTAATGCCACTTAAATGTATTTATATGCAACATTTTAAAGAGCAGCAAAACTATCATTTGATTTGAATAAGTCCTTCAAGACAGGCCTTCTATACAACTCTTTGTTCTTCTCAGGTTTCTGTCCTCATGGTCATAAATTCTGTCACTTACTCCTGGCAGCACTAAACAGGATTTAAATAAGTGTTTGTCAATCTTTTATAACAGCAACCCATAGTGAGAAACAAATTTTATAGTGTGACCCAGTGCATATACAAAACCGAAACAAAAGCTTTAAAATTCACCAACCTTTCTACGACTATCTGCAATACACTATAGTATATTATATTCTATTTCACTTTTTTAAATGCTTAGGTAATATGAGTAACACACAGTTTGAAAAACACTATTCTAAACCAATACTGACTAGTAATTTTGTTCAAACACAAAGCAAAATATGGAAAAATTCAATATTAACCTCAAAGGCTACCTCCCCCTTCCTTTTTTCTGGACACATACTTGCTTTAAAAAAATGGAATCTAAATTTCTCCGTGTGACTTGTGGAGGAAGTGAGGAAAAGGAACATTTTTAGGAGAGCTGGGGGGTGAAGGAAAGAAATGCAAATATGCAAACCATTCACTGGGTGAGGAGACACTGCGGTTTCAAAGACTGCCCCAAGAAGGAAAGATTCACAGAGTCTTCACAATAACCAGAAGAGCAGGTGTGTGCAAGTGTTGGAGGTGGGCAGGTGGGGTGCTAGGTAAGCAATTAAACTTAAGTTCCTGGAGGGAAGGCATAGCTCCTCTCACCAGAATTCCAGCCCCATGTGGACAGATATATAACTACAGCATTGAGAATGATACCTGGCATATAGCACATAACACATGGGCACTCGATAAAATTTTGTTTCATAACTTTTGAATAATGGAGCTCACTGTCACCATTAAACCCGAACTTTGCATGTATACCCAAATATTACATTTTCCTGGAATGTATAAATGTCCTGCAGTAGTAAATGAACCTCTCGCTTATTTTCAAGTCATTGTTCAAGTCCAGGGAGCTTAATGAGGGATTATTCTCAAGCCCTCAGTGGGAAGAAGATGTTTTCTATTGCAAGGTATGAGAGATAGCTGTACCTGGCTGTAACAGAAAGATCCCATGTCTGTTAGTGGCCATGGTAAAGTCCTAAACAGCTGGGATTACAAAGGGTGTGTTAATTTAATAGGTAGTTTCCCAAGGGATACTAACCAGTGGGCTCTGTCAGCCAAGGGCTCTCTCTGATAGAAATCATGTCAATCTCTCTGTGAAACACAGTTACCATCCTCACCCCTGAAGTCAGAAGAGCATGCATCCAATTTCCAGTAAACCCCAGGCCTTGGAGTCTGAAAAATTACACCTGCAAGGCAAGTATTTTCCCACCTGCCACACAGCTGCCACGCATAGAAAGCGGCTCATCTAAACTGTGCCCTTCAGCCCTATTTAGGGATATCATTAATGATTTTAAATTACAACTGTTGCTTTATCTCAAAACAGTGATAAATTGGGGAGCTACACTCATGATGTAGTCATTCATCTGCTCTTCTCTCAGGGGCAAAAAAGATGTTGAGACAAGTGTGAACCTGCCAGAGCTTCTTATAATAGATGCAGCCCTCTCTCCCTCCCTTCCTTTTCCACTCCAGCACTCCTCCCCGTCTGGCTTTCCTGAACAGAGGCAGTAGCCCCCGGTAAAGAACTGTAAGTGGCTCGTTATCAAAACAAGGAGGGATTCACGGAAAAGGGAGTGAGTCGAGCAACCAAAACAAGAAGCCCTCCCTCATCCTGGCAGGTCAATTCACCTCGTTCCCTTAGCTCAACAATAGCGAGGGTTTCAGAAAGGAAAAAAGTCTTAGCGGAGCGACATCAACCCCTCCAAATACAGTAGCATCCGCTTAACGCAAGATGGAAAAAACCCCGCTGCCAGACCGGAGGTGTGGGCAGACGAATGCGTGAGTGTGCACAGGGACAGCCTATCTATGGGCGAGACATTAGTGGCAACGACAGAGGACTCACCACGACTGACAAAGCCACAACTATTAGGATTGAAAACAGCCCCCGCAGGCACCGACTTCAGTGCCAAAGTCTCCCAGGATTTATTTTCAGGCAAGTGACTCACAACCTTGTCTCCGTAAGTAATTCCATGAAAATGAGTCGCCAGTTCCACTAACCCGACTTTCCGCTGCCCTCCGGCTGCTCCTCCCTCCTCTCCGCCCATCCTGGAAACCCAGACAGCTCACAGACTGAGCAACCGTACCCCAGGGGAGCAGAAGGCAGGCTCTCCGGCCGGGCCCCCACCCTCGGGGAAGGATGAATGGGGCCGCAGGCTGGCGGGAGCGAGGGGAGGGGGCGTGCGGGCTGTGCGCGGGGTGTGTACGCGTGTGTGCGCGTGGGCACGCACCCCGGCCAACTTACGGAGGTGGAGTTGGTCCTCGCCTGGCCCTGGTTCCGTACCTCCTGCTCCCGGAACTGCAGCCCGGCCAGATGCTTCTCCAGTGCCTCCCAGTCCATAGGGGGCATCGGGGGCTCTTCGGGGACGCACGTCCTGCCGTCTGAGGGCTGAAGGCAGAGGCCCCCAGCTGCCGGGCACCGGCCACCTCGCCAGCCCCCAGCCGGCTGGGGCTTCTGGATCGCCCGGCGGGACCCCCGGGAACTGTTCGGCCGGCCAGCCACCACCACGTTGCCATTGTGCCTGAGGTCCTGGGGGTCGTGCGTGTGGAGGTTGCCATTGGGCACCGGGGGCGGCATGGCGGTGGTGGCGCTTCTGCCCCCGCCACCGCCGGTCCTGGTGTTTACGTCCCCCGGCCCCCGGGCCAGACAGCGGTCATCCCGGTACCCTTGCCGGTCGCGCTCGTCCTCCTCTTCCTCCTCCTCCCCGTCCTCCTCCGGCGCCCACTCATCAATCACCTTCTTCTGGTAGACCGGGAAGGGCTCCTCATAGTCCTCCAGGGCAGACACCAAGTCCAGGCTGCCCCCCGGTGACGACGAGGACTTGCACTCGGAGCAAGGGGTCACTTTGGTGGAGTTGGACTGCGAACTGGCGCGGCTGCTGCTGCTGCTGCTGCCGGCGTCACTGCCTAGATCCATCCCATCCTCTCGGTAATCCTGGGGGGAGGAGGCAGAGAGTATGAGCCGCCGGGCCGAGCCCGCTCCGGCCGCCCGCCGCTCGCCGGCCGAGTGCCCCGCGCCCCGCGCCCGCCTGGTCCCGGGTGCTCCCCACAAGGAGGACTGGGGGCGAGAGCCAGTACCAGCCTGAGGCTTCCCTTGTGCCCCCCATCCCCTCCCACAACCCGACCTCCTCCCGGTAACTAACCCTCAAATTAGCAAAGGGGTGCCCAGCCACCAGCGCGCACACTTTTCATACGAGGGGCCCGGGGCGCGCGCAGACTTTGTTTTAACCATTTTGCAGCAGGCGCACCTCTCTACCCCGCCCCAAGGATTCTCGGAGAACCAGACACTTTCCCAGAGAATT